>FIZR01007583.1:0-20388 GCA_900060175.1 Ferrisia virgata
TTTTTTTTTTTTTTTTTTTTTTTTTTTTTCTTATACTCTGTTTATCATTTTTTTTTTCTATGTTCGCGGACACGGATCGCGAGCGGAGAAGCCAAAGCGTATTAAAGATTTTTATTTTATCATCGTGCATCGCGTCCGATGAATGTACGAAGTACGATGATGGTTAATTTATGCGGTGGGCTTTTCTTTTATTTTTCTTTCTTCGCGCCCGTCGCTGGTCGAGTCGTTTTCTGCGTTATTGAATTCATAAAGACGAATAGCTAGCTCTTCAAATGCCGAGCGATGATTTAGTAATAATGGATCAAAAATACAGTTGAAGATATAATTATACGATGCGTACCCTTTTATGTTGGGTTTTATGATTCGGTATGGCGGTATCTACCAAGTTTTGCAATAAATTTAAAAAAAATAAAATAAAATAATTATAGTACGTTCCAAAGGAGAATGGACTTAATACGCACAACTTTACAATTAAAATTCCCACTATCAAAATGAATTTTTTTCACGCAATTCTACAGAATCCTGCAATCAAAATGAGATAATAATAAAAATGACCAATCGCTGAAATGATAACAGGAATGTGCATTGTTTCAGGGAGATTTTGGCTAAACAAAGAACAAAATTACTCATGAAAAATGGGAGATTTTAGTTGCAAAAATGAGCATATTTAGCCCTTTCTCGATTGGAACGGACTGTAGGTCAATATATTTTCATTTTAAAACTAGCTGCTTCGAAAGAAACGTGAAGGTACATTATTTTTATAGACCGAGAGGCTAGGACGACTTTTTACAGCTGATTCTAAAACGCATAACTTCAACTTTTTTGGAAACAGGGTGTCCGCGCAGGAGTACAAAGATGCCGGTTTGCCACTTTTGCGGCGGCTGACCCAAGGGCGATGTCAGCAAAACAGTTGATCACAAATTGGATGAGACTGACATGGTAAGATACGTCTGTAACCACAAAACTCAAATTTAAAAGGGTACACTCGTCGAGAGATAGCTAAGGGTCGGCAGGCAGCGTTAAAGGGTGGCAAAAATTTTAAAAAATAGTAAATTCCAAAGTGGACCAAATTTCCACAAGTTGTACTCGCTGACATTACTTTTTGTTTTAGCTAATGGCAGACGACATCGTGTGGTTATTAAGAGGTTGCCAGCAGATTTCAAAATGTACAAAATTTCATCCACAGATTCTTTTATACCTCACTGTTACATAATCATAATGACAGACCAATTTGGGTGGTTGTAAAGGGCTGGCCGACTGGTTTGAATCTTCAAAATGCTCGAAATACGGCTACAAATCGAAATTTTTGAAAAAATACAACTACAAATGATGAGTTACTGAAAATGTAGATAATAAACACCATCCCCTGGAGCCTGCTTCAAAGTCCCAACCACTCCCCCTCCCCGCCAATTTTAACATCGAGACTTAATACAAGTCAGTGGTATGGGCACTTTTAGACTTTACTAGTACATACACACCATGACAGATCATTTTTGATGGTTAAAAGTTTAGGCAAACCTGTTTGGAATTTTCACAATACCCAAAATTCTACTATTTGACCAGAATTATTTCTATATCGACACTAAATACCAGTCAAAATGGGAAAAAATCGAGGTAGGAATTCATTTACAACATACCAGAACATACATCATTACATACCAAGGCAGATCATTTTTGATGGTTACAAGTTTCGGCAAAATGATTCGGAATTTTCAAAATACCCAAAATTCTACTATTTTACCCAAATTATTTCTATATCGACACTAAATACCAGTCAAAATGGGATAAAATCGAGGTAGGAGTTCAATCTCAACACACCAGTACATACATCATTACATACCAAGGCAGATCATTTTTGATGGTTACAAGTTTCGGCAAACTGGTTCGGAATTTTCAAAATACCCAAAATTCTACTATTTTACCCAAATTATTTCTATATCGACACTAAATACCAGTCAAACTAGGATAAAATCGAGGAGGAGTTCATTCGCAATATACCAGTACATACATACCAAGGCAGATCATTTTTGATGGTTACACGTTTCGGCAGACTGATTCGGAATTTTCAAAATACCCACAATTCTACTATTTTACCCAAATTATTTCTATATCGACACTAAATACCAGTCAAAATGGGATAAAATCGAGGTAGGAGTTCAATCTCAACACACCAGTACATACATCATTACATACCAAGGCAGATCATTTTTGATGGTTACAAGTTTCGGCAAACTGGTTCGGAATTTTCAAAATACCCAAAATTCTACTATTTTACCCAAATTATTTCTATATCGACACTAAATACCAGTCAAACTAGGATAAAATCGAGGTAGGAGTTCAATCTCAACACACCAGTACATACATCATTACATACCAAGGAAGATC
Organism: Ferrisia virgata; assembly: GCA_900060175.1. Taxonomy (NCBI): domain Eukaryota; kingdom Metazoa; phylum Arthropoda; class Insecta; order Hemiptera; family Pseudococcidae; genus Ferrisia; species Ferrisia virgata. The sequence goes on from FIZR01007583.1 coordinate 2,386, forward strand.
ATTTTTGATGGTTACAAGTTTCGGCAAACTGATTCGTAATCTTCAAAATACCCAAAATTCTACAATTTTACCCAAATTATTTCTATATCGACACTAAATACCAGTCAAACTAGGATAAAATCGAGGAGGAGTTCATTCGCAATATATCAGTACATACATACCAAGGCAGATCATTTTTGATGGTTACACGTTTCGGCAGACCGGTTTGGAATTTTCAAAATACCCAAAATTCTACTATTCTACCAAAATTAATTTTATATCGACACTAAACATCAGTCAAAAGGGGATAAAATCGAGGTGGGAGTTCATTCGCAATATACCAGTACATACATACCAAGGCAGATCATTTTTGATGGATACAAGTTTAGGCAGACCGGTTTGGAATTTTCAAAACACCCAAAATTCTACTATTTGACCAGAATTATTTCTATATCGATACTAAATACCAGTCAAAATGGGAAAAAATCGAGGTAGGAATTCATTTACAACATACCAGAACATACATCATTACATACCAAGGCAGATCATTTTTGATTGTTACAAGTTTCGGCAAACTGGTTCGTAATTTTCAAAATACCCAAAATTCTACTATTTTACCCAAATTATTTCTATATCGAAATTAAATACCATTCTGAATGGGAAAAAATCGAGGTGGGAGTTCATTCGCAATATACCAGTACATACATACCAAGACAGATCATTTTTGAGGGGTACAAGTTTCGGCAGACTGATTCGGAATTTTTAAAATACCCAAAATTCTATTATTTTACCAAAATTAATTTTATATCAACACTAAACATCAGTCAAAAGGGGATAAAATTGAGGTAGGAGTTCATTCGCATACCAATACATACATACCAAGATAGATCATTTTTGATGGATACAAGTTTAGGCAGACTGGTTTGGAATTTTCAAAATACCTAAAATTCTACTATTTTACCAAAATTAATTTTATATCGACACTAAATATCAGTCAAAATGGGAAAAAATCGAGGTAGGAATTCATTCACAATATACCAGTACATACATACAAAGACAAATCATTTTTGATGGATACAAGTTTAGGCAGACCGGTTTGGAATTTTCAAAATTCCCAAAATTCAATTACTTGACAAAAACTATTTCTATATCGAAATTAAATACCAGTCAAAATGGGAAAAAATTGAGGTAGGAGTTCATTCGCATACCAGTACATACATACCAAGACAGATCATTTTTGATGGTTACAAGTTTAGGCAGACCGGTTTGAGATTTTCAAAACACCCAAAATTCTATTATTTGACAAAAATTTTTTCTATATCGACACTAAATACCAGTCAAAATGGGTAAAAATCGAGGTATGGGTTCATTCACAGTATACTAGTACACGCATACCATGACTGATGTCAATTGTCTTTGTATGTATGTACTAGTAATGTCTAAAAGTGCCCATACCACGACTTTTGCCCATTTTGACTTGTTTTAAGACACGATATTAAAATTGGTGAGGAAGGGGAGCTGTTGACGCCCTAAATCAGGATCCAGGGGACGGTGTTTATTATCTACTGCTTTGAGTGTATAGTTGTATTCATTAAAAAATTTCGATTTGTAGCCGTATTTCGAGTATTTTGATGATTTCAAAGTGGTCTGCCGGTCCTTTACAACCGCCCGAAGTGGTCTGTCATCATGGATATATTACAGTGAAGTATAAAAGAACCTATGGATGAAATTTGCTTCGCTTTGAAATCAGCTTTTTTTTTAGCATTTGCGACATAATTTGGTCCACTTTGGAATTTACTAATTTTTTAGATTTTTGCGACAGCTTGAACCCCGTCTGCCGACCCTTAGCAACCACTCGACGAGTGTACCCTTTTAGATTTGAATTTTGGAGTTACAGACGTATCTTACCATGTCAGTTTCATCCATTTTGTGATAAACCATTTAGCGGATATCGCACTTCGGTCAGCCGCCAATAGCTGCTGATGTAACCGCCGAAAAAGTGGCAGACCGGCATCTTTGTGCTGCTGAGAACACCCTCTTTCCAAAAATGTTGAAGTTATGCGTATTAAAATCAGCTACAAAAAATCGCCCTAGCTGCCAGTCTATTATTCAATCATCTCATTCGCGAGTCATATCTCTCTATCATGATAATTCGTACCAAAAATATACCACCTCCCCCCCCCCCCCCCCCAGAGACACGATCTTGTACATAAGCTCTTCGTGAAATAATGTTCACGAATTTATCAGTTAGAAAAAACTGGTTCTTAGCAGCAGATTACGGTCTACAAATTATGTTCTAAACGAGCAGTAAACCTTTACGCGACAATTATCACTTCTGTATTTGTAGGTAGTGATTAGAATTGAAAATCTTGTTCGCCACATCGACGGTACTTATACCCATTAATAGCGTGAGCTGTACTCCCAAATCATTTAATCCATTTATTAAGCGCAATTATACACATGTAGATACGTCCGGTTAGGTATCGGCACAAGCATGGATGGTATCGAGTGTAATGAGGGAAAAACGTGGAGAGAAAAACCAACCGCAATACCGACCAAGCGACACGATGTGTTAAAAGGAACACTAATTCGGAAGCGTTTTCAAAAGGGCGCTTGTTAAAGGCGGTAAACAAGTTTCGGATGTACGACACATTTGTTAAAATAAAAATTGCGACTGTAAATCACCAACCGGTTAATTAGTCGAAGGTGTAACGAACGAACGTGTGTGCAACATATACTCGGTGGGCGAGCGAGAGAATGGTTTTTAGAATTAGCAATTTGTGTAAGATATACGATTACTTCCGAAGTGTGCGGCCAAAAACGATGAAAGAAAACACAACGTAAAGACTAATCATGAAAAATATGCCGAGAATGGTATTTCTGCTCGAGTTTAAGGGGTTCGTAAAATACGTACGTAGGCGTACGTCTACACGGTCTTCTTTACATTGAACCCGAAAACGACCCAGTTTCAGGACAAATTTTCAAATAAAATTAAACCATCCTCGACTTGGGTTAGGGCTTAAAAAACAACACTGAAGGATCGATGGAGAAGAATTTCGACTCCCTGAAGCTCTAGACAGACTTTCAAATTACCAAAAAATTGAAAAACGCGAGTACAGAAGAGTCGCATCAAGAAAATCAATTAATATTCGATCTCAGTGGCGTTGCATTAGCAGAAATCGATATGCTACATGTTATTTTAAACAATTTCCGATATTTTTCCATTTTTCGTGACTGGTGCGCGAAGGGGGTATCACCAAATAGAGGGGTCCAAAAAATAAGCGAATATTCATACTCAGCGGCCTCGAATTAATTACAATCGACACGCCACTCGATTTTTTGAATTTTTTTGAATTTCTCTATGGCGGCTGGTAGGGGCATTTGCAGGGGTCGGATTAAAAAAATAAACCCCTTAATCAAACTCAGCGTCCTCGAATTAGTGAGGATAGATATGTCACTTCACTTTTTTCATTGTTTTGAATTTTGACCGAAATTGAACCCCCCCCCTCCTTCGTGTTGTGATCCCATTGTAAAAATCAATTGGTTTAAACAAACAAGAGAAATCGTACTTGTGATAATTTTTCAGATTTTCAAATTGCAGCTTTTATCCTTTACACACATTATGTAAAGTTGAGCTTTCATCCTAAAAGTTCAACTTTGAGCTTTCAAAATTTTGAACATCAATTTTAAAAGTTCTTCGAAATATCTACAAAGCTGAAAAAACAAATTTATCGTAAATCTAACCAATATTGAAATATGAGCCTTCAAAGTTGAGCTGTTTGACAAAAAATTGCAAGTGTTCAAAAATTGCAGGGGCCGCCACAACCCCCCCTCCCCCCCCAACCAACACAGGTATTACTGTGTAACATAATCAGTTTCGTTACGTTTTTGTTACGTTATATTACGTTATTAATATAGTATCTGCAAATGATATGAATAACTCTTATATGTGAGTGTTTTTATGTTACATAAAGTTACTACTCGATAATTTCGTTATGTTTTTATTACGTTACGTTACGTTATTGATATCGCTTAGCAGCCTTGAATCAAGATTATGGGTGTTTCTGTTGATGAGCAGCGCAACTGTACGCCAATAAATTTCAATTTAAAAGTTGTACAGATTTTTTACGTTTCCGTTACGTTATCAATATGGTTTCTGTTACTTTAACGTGTAATTCTGTTTTTGTAACCATTACCGGTATTTTTATCACGTAATGTTTCCAACGAACGATTTCGTTACGTTTTTATCACGTTGTGGTACGTGAAGGATATAGTTTTTAGCCTGATTTTCCATGTCGTATTGTCAATGAAAACCAGTCTTGGGGAAAATATCAAGAGAAAATCCGTTTTTGGTTTTTAGAAGACCATTACGACGATTTTTGGCTATGTCCTGTCAGATACTCATTACTAACATTGAAAGATGTTTAATAGGGCATTCTAGAAAAATAGTCAACAATTGACCATCAACAGTGTGACGTCATCATTGGACTGACATCAGTGAACAGAATTTTATGGCCTGAAGTGACATTAATGAACTTATGGTGTGAAGGATTGATTCCACGATTTTAAGGTGAAATATTGAGAAAAACTAGAGATGTGACATCAGTGCACTTATTTCATGAAGGATTGATTTCACAATTTTAAATAGAAATGTTGAAGAAAATTGGAGATTTTATTAGTGAACCGTCAACAGTGTGATTTTATGGCCTGGAATGATATCAGTGGACTTATGTAATGATTTCAAGTTGAAATTTTGAAGTTGACTCGTCAAAACAGTGGACCCTGACCTTAAATCGATTTTATGATTTTGAGTTGAAGTGTCGTCATCCGTTGTCCCGTCAATAGTTGAGCTTAATCCTGAATTGATTTTGAAATTTAAAATCGAAATGTCAAGAAAAATTAGTTGAGAAAAAAAATTGAACCAATTACATTTAAAATATCAGAACTCACATTCTTTCAATTTTTACTCTTTGTGTGCAAAGAACTCTTGAGTATTATTTTTCATTAAATTTTTCTCCCACCAAAGACTAAAATCATTTACTCAGCTCGACATCGACACAAATCTCTCCAATTCCGTCAATAGGCTCAGTTTGGCAACGGATCAGATATATATGAGTGGGGACGACCTCGGATCAAAATTCAGTTACGCCCAAATTTGGAGGAGGGGGTGCTGAAGCGCCAAAACCACAGAAATTGTTCATTTTTAAACCAATCGAAAGACAATTCAAAATTATTGAACATCCCTGAAAATCAGCCTTCTGGGTCAATTAGGAAGGGAGATATTGAGGTTTACCCCTTTTTGACCATGATAAGCAGCTCTTCCTTTCCTATCTCCCCTCCAAATTGAGCAAGGAAGTTGAAATTTGATATGTAGACTTGGTAGCGGCCATAGATGTGCCTTTTGAGAGTTAAAACTTTTCAGACCCGTTGCATCCTCCTTCAGCTCAGAATTGTGGTTTTTTGGGCAGCGTTCCTCATGTTTCAAGTTTGTTCCTCACATAACTCCACTCCAAATTGAGCTGGGATATTGAAATTTAGTACGCACAATTAGTAGGGGTGGTAGATGTGCTTGAGGGGGGGGGGGGTGCATCTAAATTTTTCAACTCCAATGCACCCCTTCACAGCTCCAAAAATGTAATTTTTTGGTCATCTTTTCTTAATTTTTGTTTGTTCCTTCCATAACTCTATTCCAAATTGAGTTATGAAATTTAAATTTAGTATGCACGTTTGATAAGGGTCCTGGATGTTCAGGGGAGGGGGGGGGGTTCTCAACTTTTCCTTTCAGCCTCATTGCACCCTCTCGTAGCACCAAAAGTGAATTTTTCGGTCGACTTTTCTTATTGTTTGAGTTTGTTCCTCGCGTATCTACCCTCCTAACTGAGCTAGAGAATTTTAATTTGTTATGTACATTTGGTAGGGAACCTACCTAGATATGCCCAGTCATACAGCGCTGCAAGTTTTGGTCGAGGAAAAGAATTACTCAGAAGTCATAAACAATAGCCGAGACTCAGTGATCAGCACCTTTACATGATAAACCATGAGTAACTCATTATCGTTCCCTCTTACCCTTGGGACCATCTAATAGGTGTCTTGTAGTTCCGAGGTCCATAGTTGTGAAACAGACATTGTATCATTGCGCCTATTACAATGAAGAAATTTGAAATTACATGCCTAATTTTTTCATATTTTTCATCTGCAATTTGCGAAATCACAGGCACAATAAACAGCGAACCACCCTTCCTCTTCTCTTTGACTTAATGCTTCGTTAGCGTCACAACGAGTAATATTACTTATTTGAAATTTGATCTCACCGTAATTCGCTAGGATTATTTCCGAAAGAAAACAAAATGTGGTTCTTTATACACAGTCACATACACACACCCACACTCACACACACATGCACACATATATACATTGTACACCTTCCATATACGAACGATGTGTTTATTTTTTTAAAAAGGGGTTCACGTACAAAGGTAATAGGGGAGAACAATATCTATATCGGCGATATGATTACGGGTACCTATCTACCTATCTAGTCTACCAAAGCTACAATACGAATAAGCAAAGCGAAACACAAGAAGAATATTACAAAAACGAGGATGATATGTGAGAGAGAGAGCGAGAGAGAGAGAAACAAAGGGGGTAAGTGTGTACACATAGATGACGTCGAGAAGGGGGTAAAATTCAATTACGTAGGTACGAACGTCGAATGCTGGTACTAAATACGACAAAGTTGTCAATATTATGTCACCATGTTCTCGAATTTCAATTACTACGATTTTGAAATGGCACTGTGCAGCGGGGTACGAACGGCTTGACACCTCGAATTGCAACACCTCGTTCATTTTAATAGGCCATTTACGAGCAAGCCGCATGGCAATTGGCAATAATAGCGAATCCATACAAGGTACCTAGACCTACCTACCTACCACGTAACTGCACAGTATAAACGAGATGAGACGAGCAGATTTTTTGAGAAACCATGAATCGGACGACACGACATCCGCTTTCTCCCAAGGGTTCTGTCGCCTCGTTATAACAAGTGCAACATAAGAAGAAGAAGAAGAAGAAGCAGCAGCAACGAAAATAAAAAGCTTCATTGTAGTGGCGCCGTAAGTCAGGGGGTGGTCTTCCTCCAATTTTAGGGTTGCTTTGTATCGCATCTGTTCGTGTCCTTTTTACATGTACTACACTGAAAAGAAAACAGGGTCGACGCGACGACGATACCAAATACGCAGACATCACCATGTCCGAAAAAACCTCAAATTCTACGAGATGATTTTCTTTGCCCGCACCGCCCCCACACTTTCTATAGAACGCGTTCCATTTTTCTGGCCGCTTTTATGCGTGTTTTTGCACACACAGCAAGACACTTATTCGCCAAACGAGCTGTCACATAACATCGGCTAATTGACTATTTTTATATTTCGCTTTTTTTATCGGGGTTAGGTTAGATATGCCACCTTTTTTTTTTTTTTTTGGTACCCTTTTCCTTCTTCTTTCTGCTTCCTTTCCTTCTCACACTTCTTCGTTATCTATATTCTTTTTCCTTTAGCTATATCTTTCAAGTTGGCGACTTCGTGTTCGTACGTGTCAAGTGTAAAACGCCCTAGGCCGAAGTTTATTCCGGATTTTGAGATATTTTGCCAAAATTGGCAATTTTTAGCTTGAGGTTATCTCTAACAAATGAAGAATACACACGATTAGGCTGTAAAAGTTTCAATTTGTATTCGCAATACTTGGTGGTATAATTTAACCTCGATTTTGAAAGAAGGATTACAACGACGCGAAAAAGGAAACACAAAAATATCGTTCAAAATTTATAGACCTGATTTTAATCAAATACGCAGAAAGTGGTTCATTTGTAAATTAAAAAAAAAATCTTTAAAAACTGAAACGTGAAATTTGGGATTTTTTTTCAGAGAAATTGGTTAAAAAAACTAAAGTATTCTTCGATTTTCAATTTCTTTTCAAAACAATCAGAAATGAATCTGCATAAAAATGATAGAAAATTCGTATCAAAAATTTTCTTGGTTGAAAATTTACACCTTAAAAGATAAACGAAGTGTTTTAAACGAAATATTTGAAACTAAACACATTTCTCTTCAATTCGAAATTATTTTCCAACTATTGCGATCCAAATTTCGAAAAAAAAAATTCCCTAAAAGACCACATATAATAGAGGATATTTCTCGTTGGAACGAAAAAATTTTACATCGATTCATTGTAGCTTAAAACATGAAAATTTCCCATTCTATATTCCTTGGCAATCTACCAATTTCTCCAAGTCAAATGAAAAATTTCCGGCAGCCTAACGTAACTCATTTTAATGTGGAACGTAATAATAACATAGTTTGGTAAAAAAAAAAGCAGTTCGAAAATAATTATCATTTGAATGAAATTGGAAAAAAGCACCGCAGTACGTCGATTTTTCAGCACGATTTACGTCAATTTAAACGGGAGATAGATTCGGGAAAAAACTCAAAAAATGACAAAAACCATACAAAATATTGTTTTTTTTTTCGGCCACGACGTTTTGCGATTGGACTGGTAAATCGACCCCCCCCCCCGCGCCAGCGCCAAAAGGCATGAACATGTTAAATTTACGTACTAAATTTACACCTTCCCTCTACTCATTTTGGAGATAAAATACGCTCGAGAGAAATTCAAAAAACGACAAAAATCGAAATAACTTTACCCCCACCACTTTTTTGAAGCTGTAGGGATTGCAGTGTGGCTGAAGTTGAAATCCCTGAATGACATGTATAGGATCTCCATCAAATATACATTCGAAATTTTAACCTCCTCTTTCCACTCAATTCGTAAAGTGGAACGATACAAGCGAATGACTCTTCTTTTAGGACACAAATAGGTAAATCAGGGTAACGGGGGGAGGGGGTACATATATACAATGGAGCAAGAGTCCACACCACCAACAAATACATTTAGCATCTATATCTACGACTACCAGCAAGTCTACATACAAAATTTCAACTTCCTAGTTCACTCTGGAGGAGGGACGAGTGGAACAGCTCTTTTTCAAGGTTAAAAAGGGAAAATCTTCTCATACCCCCCTCCCCCCGCTAATTGACCTAGGAGGCTGATTTCTGGATATGTCCATGGAAAATCGGACATGGAGGTAAAATTGAAATATTACGCTTAATTCGTCTAAAATTGCTGTTCTACATCCATTTCAGGAGGGCGTTTCTTAAAAATGAAAAAAATGTCTTCATAGTTTTTCAGAAATTCGTAAAAAATCTAGAAAAAGTGACATTTTTTAAAACTTTCTAAAATGAGTGGAAATAGGGAGAATTTCACCCGCAATGACACTTTTGGGTATACAAATATGTGTAATAACTTCATTTTTGGTAAAAATTTTTGAAATATGTTTGTTTTCAATTTTTTGAAAGTTAGCAAATTTTGAGTCAGTCTTGCAAGTTTGAAAAATTGATTTGGGAAACCGAAATTTTCACCTCATCATTTTGTGATTATATCTTGGCGTAGTAGACCAAATGAGACCAAAAAAAAAAAAAAAACCGGTTCTCAAACCATGTTTAAAAACGAAAAAAAAGCGAATAATCATTTTGAATTTTCTTAATGTGAAAAAAAAAAAAAACTTTCATTTATTATGTCGTAAAAAATGACGAGATTTCGTATTTATACTCCATTACCTCGAAAAAATTTTAAATCATTATTTTTTTCATTTTTGAACAGAATGCTAAAAAAATTGCAAATTTTTTTTGGTTTCATATGGTTTACTATGACACGTTAGCACCAAAAAAATCAAAGAAAGAAATTTTGTTTCGACTTTTCATGTAAATTCTGAAATATCAAATTAATGGGGGGGGGTGTGGATAAGGGTCAAGGAGTCCCCAAAGACTCTCATACGATGAGATAGTGAAATAGGACCTGTAACCAATTGGAATGAAATTCACCCAAAATGTTAGTATTGATATAAAACCAACCCAAAAAATTGTTTGACCTCCTTCACCCCACCCCCAATACAGTTACAAGGTCATATATGCTCAAAATTCAAAATTTTCCACCTCCAAGAGGGGCGCTCCAAAAAGTTTGAAATTTGCACACAAAATACTTGTCAAGTAGGAGTATACGTGAAAATGTTTTCAATTTTTTTCATATATTTAGCGATGTTGAGGGGGGGGGTGAATATTTTGAAATTTTTTCAAAAACAATTTGGGGAAGCCATGACTGGAATTGTTTTTAAAAGTTTAGCCATACCCTCAAGTACAATATAGGTATATTTTTTGGAGGTGCCCAAAGGGGAAAGCAAAACATGTTCAAAAAAATTGAGAACTCATTCAAAACGCATTTTTGTTGTTTTCTGCCGCGTTTTGACCTTCAAAGGTTAATATTTCAACTCCCCCCTCCAAACACCACTAAATATTAACAAAAAATTTAAAAAAATTCTCACATATACACCTATTTGACAAGTATTTTACGTGAAAATTTCAAACTTTTTGGACCACCCCCCTTGGGGATGGAAAATATTGAATTTTCCTTGTAACTCAGGTTGGGTTGAGGGGAACGGGTGAAAAATTTGTTTGGGTTGGATTTGCAATAATACTAACATTTTGAGCGAGTTTCATGCCAATCGGTTACGGTTCCTAGTTCACTACCTTGTCGTATGAAAGCCTTTGGGGACTCCTTGACCCGTATCCCCCCTCCGCCTCCCATTAATTTGATATTTCAGAATTTACATGAAAAATCGAAACAAAATTTCTTTCTTTAATATTTTTGGTATTAACGTGTCATAGTAAACCGTATGAAACCAAAAAAAAAAAACTTCGCCTTTTTACCACATTCATTTGACCTTTATATTACAACTTTTTTTCACTACCCCCTCACACTATCTAAAAAAAAAAAAAAAAAAAGAAAAAACAAGACGTCCTACCAACTAATAATGATACGATCACTTGTTCGGACGCAGGAATTCATTTAGATGTCGTTCGTCACGTCCAAAGGTTAATGGTTTCATGGATCACTAAAATAAATTTCGCACCTCATCTTCCTTCTCCACCTTCCATTGCCTAATCTATCATAGATCAATACAGGCCTAATCAAAAAGCTAATAGACAATTCCAAAATTGAAAACATTGTATAATTTTTCAATTCATTCGTCGATACATAGACAGCTGAAGTAATACCTACATCCAATCTTGAAGCAATTCAGTCCTTGATCTCGTTCGCGTTTAAAAAGGTCTTCGTTTTATCTCAATTAATACACGTAAATTTTATTTTCGTACACATTGAAAAGGACCGGTAGCGCGGGTCGGCACATAATTGTGTGACACGAATACAGGGCATTAAAACAACGCATTCCCGTATTACGGTTGGCCCATGCATACGTATATACGAATACGAATATACACAAACGTACGTATGTATGTACGTACGTACGTTGCGTCTACGTACGGGCGAAGAAATTAATTAAACGTTTGACTGGCGGCCAACACTACAACAAGATAGTTTGAAAAATTTCACAAATGTGCTTCGTTCGTGTATAGACGAGCTTTTGTTTGAAAACAAAAATCTGTTTTTATTTCTATTTACATACGCTTAACGGGAACAGACAAGCGTCGTAAATCAACGAAATATTTCAAATTAGTACGAGCCGCATATTTGTACATTGTGCCATGCCGCATGCCGCATGCCGCCAATGCCCATGTCCATGCCCCGGCCAAATTATTCGCTCATCGATGAATCGACTCGAATCGCGGTCGAGCTTATTCATTGAAAAAAGACTACCACCGGACCTTTGTCCTCTTCTTCGTCTGTGCAACTTTTCTTCGAACACACACGTGTTGTGCGGAAATAGTAAATTTACGCTAGATTTTCATCGATCCTATTAAAGCGGTGCGGTGCACTTTGTTCGTGCGATTGGGTAATGTCGCTGCCTTTTGCATTACGCCAGAAGCGATGATGACGATACAACGAAGAAGGGATGTGAAAGTGTAATAATCGCATTCTTTCGAATAGGGAACGGAGATAAGGGGAAGTCGATTGAAATTAAAATGAAAGAAAAAAAAACACCAGCATCCAGTCAATAGGCAGGATTTCTATGGTTACGAGAGGGCGATGTTCCCTGTGACAGTCGAAAATTAATGAAAAAGTTGCACATGCTGATTATTAAGTACGTACCGAGCGATATTATTAGTATGGCGATCTATACTTATCATCATGAGTTTCAAATCTGAAAAAATTTTCTATGCGTATTTGAAATTTTTCCTTTTTTTTTCCTCCTTACGTTGATTCGTTTCATTTTAATCATCAAAGTATCTTTCGATGCCGAAGATTTCGCAAATAATAGCAACCCAAAGGTAGGAAATATTGATTTTTTTCTACGCTGCTTCATCGAATATGGTCGTTAAGATTATTGAAAAGATACAATTTTTACACTTGAAACTTGAAAGCCTTGAAATGAAAATATTTTCATAGATGAAGATATTGAATTTGTTCATTTGGAATTTTTTAACGATGAATCATAATTTGAACATGTTGAAATTCATGTGAAATTTTCAATAACGCAATGCGAAAAAAAAGTCTACAATGAATGTAAAAACTTTGAATTTTAAATGCAGAACGATAGAGCTTTTGAAAACAAATTTACTGTCGAAATACAAAATTTTTGTTAAACGAGTATCATCTTCTCTACTTTTACGAGTACGTAGTGTCTAACAACATTTGATATTCAAAAATAACGAATTTTCGCAACTTTCATTTTTCAAGTGAGGGTGGGGGGGGGGATAAAAATCTGATACGGCCAAAAATGGTCGTAATGGTCTTCTAGGACTTGAAAACGGAATTTGCTGATATCCTCTCTCTCATCCGGTGCAGCTCAATAGATCGTAATACTCTGGTTTTCATTGACAACATGACATAGAAAATCAGGCTACAAATCAGGAAAACCAACCAAAAAATCACTCCTTTGAGGTTGTGATGGGTCTCTAAAGTTCATACCTCAAACGCCCATCCAGGACCTATTTTAATTCTAAATGCCAAATTTCAACCTTCTAGTCACATTTGGTATGCGAGATAACCGTAGGAATATTTTTATCAAGGCTAAAAAAAAGGGAAATGGCCCATATATCCCCTCCTAATTGACATCGTCAGTCGCTTACAACCATATTGCACCTGAAAGAACTCACCATCACGATCCCATACCTGTAAAGCAGCTCCAGCCACAGAGTCCATTCGTGCTTTGATGATGTCAGACCACCTAGTTAGAGATCTTCCTCTGCCTCTTTTATCAGAGGTGTTACCAAAGAGAATGTCTTTTTCGAGATTTCCCACTTCTCTCCTGGCCACATGTCCACAATACCCTAGAATGGCGTTCTTGCATAAAACAACATTTAGCCTGACTAGCTCCTGTATTTTGTTGACGATTGAAATGTCAGTTCATCACGCTGTCCAGGGTATCCCCAGCATCCTTCGCCAGACCCACATCTCAAAGGCATCATGTCTTCTTTTTTTTCATCTGCCTTCAACGTCCATATTTCCGCGCCATGTAGGAAAATAGAGAAAAACAAGAGATTGTGTAAGTCTCTTCCTAAATTTTTCGCTCACCATCTTCACCAGGTTGACGAGCTCCGCCATTTCCTCTTCATCCGAAGCAATCAACGTAGTTTTAGCCTGATTTTCGTGATATATTGCAATTTTTCCTAATTAGCATTGCGGGTAGGAAGAGTTCAAAGGAGCTAAAAAGTCGAAACTCCCAAAAGGCACATCTGGGGCCTCTACTTAATGTACATACCTAATTTCAAGTTCCTAGTTCAATTGGAAAGGGAGTTGTGTGAGGAACAAACTCAAAAAACTCCAAAATTGAGAAAAAGCGATCAAAAAACCACTTTTTTGGGAGTGTGAAGGGGTGTAATGGAGCTAGAAAGTTGAAACTCCCAAAAGGCACATCTAGGACTTTCAACTGAATGTACATACCGAATTTCAACTTCCTAGCTCAATTTGGTGAGGAGGTAGTGGAGGTACAGCCTTTTTCCAGGGTCAAAAAGAGGGAAAAACCCCATACCTCCCCTCCTAATTGACTTGGAAAGTTGATTTTTGGATATGCTATACAACATTTTATTCTCTATCAATTAGCATAAAAAAGGGGTCAATTTTTGCGCTTTTGATCCCTCAGCACCCCCTCCCCCAAAATGGGGCTAAACTGAATGTTGACCTAGGGTCATCCTCACTCAGATACATCCAATCCGCCGCCAAACTGAGCTGATTGACCGAATTGGAGCGATTTTAGTCGGTATCGAGCGGAGTAAATGATTTTAACGTTCGGGAAAAAAGAATATAGTTTTCTAAAACCCCCATGTGGATTTTGTTGATATTCCCCCTCATCCGCCGTTGGTCGATAGATTGTAATAGCATGGTTTTCATTGATAATATGACATAGAAAATCAGGCTGAAAAAAGTATCGCTTTCAGATTGATTTTCGTGACATATTACAATTATGAGAATTTCCTAATCAACATTGAGGATAGGAAGGGTTCAATAGGGCTAAAAAGTTCCAACTCCCAAAAGGCACATCTACCACATTTCAAGTTCATAGATCAGTTTAGAGGAGAATTATGAAAGGAACAAATTCAAAAAATAAGAAAAAACGACCAAAAAACCAGGGTTTTAGAGCTGAAAAATCAGAACCCCCAAAAGACACATGTAGGGCCGCAACTAAATATACAATACAAATTTCAACTTTACAGCTCTATTTGGTAAGGTGATAGGGGGGGCAGCCTTTTTTCAGGGTCAAAAAGAGGGGGAAACCCCCATATCTTCCCTCCTAATTGACGTAGGAGGTTTATTTTTAGATAGCTTATACAACTTTCGGCTCTCTATCAACTGGCCCGAAAAGGGGTAATTTTTGCGTTTTTGGCTCCTCAACACGCCTTCCCCCAAAATGCGGCAAAACTGAATTTTGACCCAGGGTCATCCCCACTCAATTATATATCTAATCCATCGCTAAACTGAGCCTTGACCGAATTGGAGCGATTTTCGTGAGTATTGAGCAGAGTAAATGATTTCAGTCTCAGGGAGGTGGGTGGGGGGGGGGGAATAAATATCTAACATGATAGCAAATTGTCTTTACGTTGAACCCCAAAACGGAGGAATTGCAGGATTTCTGATTGAGAGGATTTTGGTTGGTATGTTTAATAACGCACCTTGGTACTTTCACACGAGTACCATGAGCTAAAAAAATCTTCCTCAACTATTTTGTCCAAGTTTGGCTTTTTTTTCAAGTTTTTCTATCGCACTATTTCTTCAAGTATATTTGAACAAGCTTCTATTACTGAAGGAATTCCAACATATGCTTTTGTCTACTTTTATCATGAGGTCTTACTAAAGAAAAAAAACAATCAAGGCGTAACTTTGATTTTCTACGAAGTACACTTCACTTTTCAATTTGTAAGTAATTACTTACAATTTAAGCAGCGAGTTCGTTCTCAGTGATTTAATTTATTTTACCCTTAAGCTAATTCTTTTCCTCTTCTTCAAACTTGTACACAGGCCATAACACTCGAAAACCCTACAGGCCCTACACTCTCCATAATCGCCATACAATTATTCACATAATCATAATCTCATACCTTTTTCACAACACTCGAAAATTATATCTGACTTATAATCTAGCCTCATAATGAAGATAGGTGTGATCACATCATAAAGGAAAATATCCACACTACGTATACACGTATGTACTATTTTCTAGAATAAAATTTTGGATAAGATCGAATTTTGTACGTATCGAAAAATAAATTTTATCAATTAGCAATTCATCGAAGTTGGGTATAATTTTTTAAAACGAATTCTTCGTTTTTCAAAATAGAATTTTTGTAACAATATGCATATTCATGACCAGCATACCTTGACACGTTGAATAAACATCTATGATATGTATGTACATCTGCATTTCCGTACTCGATAGAATATTTTCCCAAGTTCCAACTTGGAGTGATGATGTAGGTAGAGGTACAACCATTTGGAATTAATTATACGATTATCTCTTACCTACTACTACCTATAGCATATCTTTCGTGATTACACATGCAAATATTTCCCATCAGCTATACCTTATACCACATGAAAATGCACCAATTAGTAAGAAATAGGTATGTTAACCACCGCGTGCGTAACGAAGTTATAGAAATTTTTTTATTTTTTCTATTTTTTTTAATAACAATATTCATAAATCCCCGCGGGCTTTCTGTTACCTGAAAATTTTTAAAATCCCAACACTCGATGGTTGTTTGTTTCCCACGATTTATGCGGCACGAAATTATCCTCAACTAGACTACCGTGTACGCGTAATATTACGGTATACCTTTTATTTGAGAGCAGTTTCGGGGCAGGAAAGTTTAATACATAAGTGTTACTTGTGTATCGTAACAAGTGTCAAGTATTTTTTTTTTTTTTTTTCAATTCGTAAACATAATCTACGTGCAACGTTAGACCATCTTATCCATAAATGCAGAATGATAACAACAAACTATTACCGAATAACTTTCCAAAGCTCACATCATGGAGCTGGCAATCAACCAATGCAAATGGCTCAAAACTTCTTCAAATCTGTTGAAATCTTGGAATACATATAAATGCCCCAGCTTTACCAACTTTTTATCCCTATCAATCGACCTGATATTCTTGATATATCTCTTCTAAAGAACTTTTCTTACTTACTAGAATCATCAGTAATAACGGATCTTGACTCTGATCACGTACCTGTGATTAGTAAGATCATATTTAATGAAAATATTCTTCGACTTTTTCCAGCACTGAACTATATGCATTTGCACCCATCTCTAAAGAACCAATTCAGTCATTCATTATTCTTGATGCTGCTCAAAAAGCTACTAAAATATCTCCCTCTCATACACTAGCCTAACCAGTTCCACGCTTCCCTTTTCAATTATACGTGTCATCCTAGAAAAAAATAGAGGACTCGGAAGACAGTGGCAACGAACCAGAAATCACACCTTAAAAACAAGCTTAAACCAATCAACACATACAGTGAGGAAACAACTTGAAGAATATCGCAACAAAAACTACCAAACATTCCTAGAAAATCTCTCTCCAGGCAAATCAGTTTGGCAACATACACAACATTTCCTGCAAAAGCCAACTCCATTACCTTCACTTTAATTAGCAGGCTTCAACAAAGAAAAATGTGATTAATTCGCTGATTATTACGAAGATATTTTTCAAAATATGAGGACAGATAAGCTCGGCTGTCATACTGAACTCAAAAATCGCCACATCTTTGCAAAATGCTACGTCTGACATCAACTCAACAGATTCAACACCTTATTGAAGATCTCAAAATATGTAAATCACCTGGCACCGATAAAATCACAAACGCTATGCTTCGTCATTTACCTTTAAACATTGCAACAAGTTTAAAAACAATGTTTAACTCGTGTCTTCAACTTGGTTACTATCCAAATGCCTGGAAAATTGCTAAGTTCTAGTCCTACCGTCCTAACAAAAAAAATCTCCTCTTACATCATCACCCGACAACCACAAACCCATAAGTTTACTTTCCTCAGTATTGAAAATCTTTCGAGAAAATTATTGGAAAACATCTTTTAGACTTTCTAAAAAAAAAAGAGGAACATTTGACCACCATTTCAGTTTGGCTTCAGGAAAAAACCGAACACATCACATCAACTTCATAGAGTTATGCTAATTGATCGATCAGCATCTTCAAAAAAAATGTACATGTGATTTTCACTTAAAGCCCCCCCCCCCCCCTTGAAAACCAGTATGGTTGGGGAGCTAAAACTTTGATGAGGGGTGTTTCTCTTTCATTCTTTCTTTCTTCACGCCATGTACTGCAACGGAGGCCAGAGGCATATTGAAGGGGTAGTTATTTAAAGAAAAGGTTTTAGTCTAATTTTGGTCACAAAGGATAGTAGATTTTGAATTTTTGACGATCATAAGCCAGGACTTCTTTAGGATCGTTTGATGTAAGATATAGGATTCTTTCTCGGTGATACTTGGGACATT
>FIZR01007596.1:0-12878 GCA_900060175.1 Ferrisia virgata
TTTGTTTGAGCCTCTTGTAATAATTTCAGCTCTCGTCTGAAATTTACTGGAGCTCGTTTGGTTGGTAATTTGTTTGCGACTTCGTCGCTGATGCCCCAGGCTTCATTAGGAGTTATTCCAAATGAAGTGGGCGTGTTGTTTATCTCCAGCTCGATGGCGGAAATAAATTCGTGCCAACCGTGGTGGCTACCTTCTGGATTACGGAAAGTATTCATTTTGATACGTAATTTATCACCGATAATACGCATTGATCGCTCAACAAGCGATGATTGTGGGTTATATACGGTTGTGTGACCTACTTTTATGCCGTATTCAGATAGCGTTGCTATCCACTTTTCGCTTGTAAATTGTGTTCCGTTGTCGGTGATCACTTTACGAATTTTTACGTTGTTTTGTTGGACATCGTTGATGACCAACTCCATTGCCTGTGTGACGGTCTTTTTCTTTATATTGTGAATTGGACGTATCCACGTTTTGTTTGTAAAAATATCCTTTGCGACGAAAAGATATTTCGGGTCTCCTTTTTCGTTAGAGACAGGTCCGAACAAGTCAGCCGATATTACATCGCCGATGCAATATGACTCGACCTGCGCATATTCGAGAACTTTACGCATCGCGTAGTTCTTGTTTACTTTACATATTATACACGCGTTGGTTATATCTCTGATATAACGCATTGAGTTTGTGAAGAAGTATAATCGTTTGAATATAATTTCAAGTTTTGCGGCGCCTACGTGTCCATATGCATCGTGCAGGTAGTCAACCGTATCACGGAATAACTCCTGTGGCATGCATGGCACTGTGGTACCGTCTTCGTATTTGCGATAAAGAATTTTGCACCCATTGGGTACTTTAGGCTCGTAACAAAATTTTTTCGCACATTTTTCAGCACGAAGGCGTAATTTTGCGTCACTAGAGGTGATACCTGTAGTGAGTAATTCGATGATTCGTTTACAACTGACGTCGTCAGCCTGAAATTTGTGTATCTCTTCGAGATACGCGATTAAGTCGTCTACGTGAGTGAATTTGACAGCATACGGTTGTATACTTGTCCAATCGACCTTGCAAAGCGTTAGTTCAGGCGCTTGCGTGTGGAAAAGACGTTTTTTGATTTTTAAATCGTAGATCAAATCGTAACCGCAAAGTGTGGTTATCCAACCAGCAGCTTTACGGTGTGTTTGCACCAGTGATGCAAATTTTTGAACTATTGCATTCAGGTCTCGTCGGACGTGTACACGTTGTCCGTGTAACCATAGTTGCAATTTTTGTAATGTTGTTACTAGACAAAGCATTTCCTTGTCTATTATTGTGAATTTCTTTTGTGGAGTACGGAATATGTAGCTTGTGTATAAAACAACATTTTCGTTTCCCTCTATCTCTTGATAGAGTACGGCGTTCATGGCGTCTGTGGTGACGAGTGTTTCCAAATACAAGTCGTATTTGGGGTCTATAGGTTTTAGTTTGAAGTCTTTACGATACTCACTTTCGAGTTTCTCGAAAGCTTGTTGTTGTTCGGTGCCCCATACGAATGGAACATTTTTTTCTGTGAGTTTATACAGAGGAGCCAGGATTTGGCTGTACTCTGGTATAAACTTTTGATACAGTCCCGTCAATCCGATGAGGGTTTGTATGTCTTTGACCGTTCGCAGCGCGAACGTGCCTCGTTTTGTGTGCTTTTGTTTGAAGGCATCAAACTTAGCAATTTTTTCGCTTTGTTTACCTATCTGGTCAGCTGCCAGAGTAAAACCTAAGTGTTGAGTCGAATGTTTGAATAAATCGGTTTTATTTGGATTGAGTTTCAATCCGTTTTCACGTATGATTTTTAACACTGTAACAAGTCGTTGTAGCATTTCGGTAAATGTATCTGCAGTTACGAGTACATCGTCCACGAAGGTTTGGACACCGTCCATCTCCTGTGGGATGACTCTGTTCATCATTTCGATGAATTCTGCGGAGGCTATTTTGATACCATAGGGCATCCGAAGAAATTCGTAGACTTGTCCGTCTACTTGAAATGCTGTAAATTTGCGCGATTGTTCTGATAACACTAGTTGCCAGAAACCGCACACGAAATCTAAAGTGCTGAACCACTTGGCTGTGGTACCGTGTATGATACTAGCGATATCGCCAGGTTCTGTTAATACGCGTTGTAACCATTGATTTAACTCGTCGGCGTTTAGGCATAGCCTAAGGTCGCCGTTTTTCTTCACTACTGGTGCGGTAGTGTTGATATATGGGGATTTTGATGGTTGTATTATTTTTAGAGCAAGCATCTGTTTGATTGCTTTTTGTATTTGAGGTCGCAATTTCTTCGATGGTCGATATTTTTCACCTCTCCATGGTTTGAGGTGATTATTTCCTGGGATAAACTGAAAATCGACTTTGTCGCCAGTATATTGTCCAGGGTAGCGGCTAAAGCAATCGGCGAATACTTCCAGCGTCGTGAAAGCTTCTTCCGCCTGTTTCGATGTGATTGAACCATCATCGACGATTCCTTGTATGTCTTTGCGAAGTTTTTCTCGGAATTTTTCTGGGCCATTGTCCCTGTCTTCCGGACCTAACTTCGGACTTTTTATAACTTTCGTTTCTAGTGAAAGTGTGTGTACAACCTGTTGTTCACACTCGGAGTTTACTTCACAGTGGCAAAGTTCAGATCCCTGAAACTCGTGCCCCTGGAGAAACTCTACCACGGTGGGGTGGTCTGTTCCTTCAGGTAAGCAGTAAGCATACCCGTTTTTCTGGTTTATCTCAATACCCATGATTTTCATGGATAATCGACCGATAATACATTCGAATCCGTTCATTTCGATTAAAAGGAACGGCATTTGCATTAATACTTCACCGAAGTAAAATGAAATTTGTACGGAGTGTGTCATGGTATTTATTAAGGTACCATTTGCGAGACGTAATTTTACCTTTCGTTGCATGGGTATAAATTTGATATTATCAGGACTTTCCTGCATAATACGTTCTACTGTGCGTTTGGACACTACATTCGGTAGTGCCCCTGTATCGAGTTGCGCTGCTAGCGCATATTTGTCATCTAATGTGAGAGGTACCACACACGTAGGATCCTCTGAAATTTCGGTGACCAGTTGTTTTTCTACGATTGGTGCGACTGGTTCGTCACACTTTGTGTTTTCGATAGGGTCAATCATTTTTGTCGGTGATGCAGTTGCGTCATCGTTTGATATTGCAGAAGTTGCTTTACTTATCGGTGTTGCGATATTTTGTACATCGCGTTGCGATGTTTTACGTGTATTCGGAGGTTGCATTTTCATTTCTGGTCGAAGTGAAACTGCGTTTTCGTTTGTGCGAGATATTACCTTTATCGCTTTACGATAAGTTGGTTGTTGCTCAGGCTCGTACAATTGATTTAGAGCCCCTTTTGACCTTGCTGGTTTTTTCATCATGTTGTACGTAGCTAATTCTAGCCTTAGTACTTCAGCAATTTTGTCAAAATGACGCGATGGAAAGATGAAACGATTTGAGCGTTGTACAAACAGGAAGTTGTCCTGTTTTGGGATTATGCAACCATTTTCATCGGTTGCCGGACGTTCGTACAACTTACCTTCGGTGTTAGTTGCTGGTTCGCATTGTAGAAAATGATACGCAGGAGTGCGCCACACTGTGACACGATCATCCTGTGCAAGTCTGCCAAACATGCGGCGAAATGCTATGTATCGTGAGAGTCGTACTGGTTGTTCACCAGTTAATCGAGGTTTTACTATCGGAAATAATAGTACAATTTCAGTTGCCCCTTGTTGACATATGCAATTGACTACTTTTCGTAGTTGCGCTTCAATTGTGGGATATGGCAACTTGGATTTATTTAATTCGTGTTGGCCGATAGACAAAACGAATTTCTTTTTATTAAACGCGACGTGTTTGATTTTGTCGTATAGGTCGTCAAGTTTAATTTGATGATGAACGTAACTCGGGGTATTTTCCCCGTGTTTGTGATATACGATATAATGGGCTAGTCCGTCGCCGACGAACTGGTAGTCACGGAAATCTGTTATAGATCGTGACTGGAGGGGACTAGATGGTCGCCCAGCACCATCTAGCCTTACTCGTTTCCCGAAAGACTTCGTTCTGAGCTGGAGTCACGCTCATGATTCGATTCTTCCGTATCGTGGTCTGATTTGTCGCTTTCGGCGGCAAGTCTTTTCACGTCAAGCTGCTTGCTTGCTTTGTCTACTTTCTTGTCGAAAGCTACTCGTTTTTCCTTATCTGTGCGATTCTTTGAATCGTCGTATTTTTTCGAAGAATATTTGTCTTTAGAAGCATCGCGTTCGTCTGCCTCTTTACTACGATAATTTTTGTTATTTGAGGTGTCACGTGTTCGCGAACCTGAATAACTACGATTACGTGAGTTATCGTATTCTGTTCTTTTATGGCGATTATCACCATCATTGTTTGATTTGTAATCACGACGTGATTCACGTGTGATTTTGTTTTTAATTTCTTTTTTGGTTTTTTGAACGCTCGCTGAGGTCCAAAGTTTTTTACGATTTGCGTGTTCGCGGATGTCTTGAAAGGAATCTATTCTTTCTCTGAATGCGTTTAAATTTTCCCGTTCAGTTGGTGTGATTTCCACACACAACTTTGACGGAAGTTTGTCGTAGATTATTCGGATAATTTCCTTATCCGTGATGTGTTCCATATGCTGGAATGTGTCGATCCATAGGAGGCATACACGTGCCATTGCCCCTATGTCTTCGCAATACGACACTTTTTCTTCAAAAAATGCGTATGCTTGGCGTTGATCGTCGATAGACCAATATTGTCGAAGAAAATTTTTCTTCAACTGTTGGTAGGTATATATTCTACCTTGACTTGCAGCCCACCCATCGGCAAGGGTGATTGCACTGCAGAAGACTTTACACATTTGTATATCATCCAAATTCATCGTTTGAACGTATTTTTCGAAAGATGTTATGAAATCGTGAGGGTGATAACGATTTTCCTTTGAAAATGTTATCCCGTAACTTCTTAGTGCACTTGGTGTGAGCGGAAGCGTTTTTTGTTTTTTACCGTTGCAACTACCTACTTTGGGTGGTGCATTTTCCATGGATTGTACTCTTTCTGCGAGAAATCGTACTGCTTGGTTTGACGCAGCACGTGCCTCTTTTTCAGTTCCGATGAGGTTATGCACCTCCTGGAATTGTGACTGCATCGCAGTGCATATGTTATTAATTTCGTCGTCATGTTTTTGTTCCATTTCATTGAGTTGTTCCTCAATGTTTAACAATTTATTGACAGTTTCAACGAGACTGGTGTCGAATTTTGCAATTTTTTCACTGTTTGTGAATGCTAAATCGGTTGTAGTACGTATAACGTCTGTATTTTGTTGAAGGCATTCGCCTTGAGCGTGTGTAATTTCCTCAACAGTACCCAGTCGAGTACTTGTTTTGGAAATTTCTGTAGTAGTCCACTTGGCTAAATCTGTCCAATTGTAATTTGCGGTTGCTTGTTCGGATTCCTGCGTCGCAGAAAGTCCGCAAAAACCTAACGTTGGATGAGTATGTAAATTTGCTTTTCGCGATTTTTTATTTAATTGTGTCGTTGGTACCATTACGACTGCGTTGCTACTTCCGCTGGTAGTAGTTTCGTTCTGTACTTCATTTTTTGCGTTATTTTCGGCAGTAGGTTGTTCAGGCATTCCCCCCACATGCTCGTTGTCATGTGGTGGTGTACCTGCTACACGTCTACTCTGGAAACGTGTATTGTAATATATTCGAGAAGAATTCGGAGTCTCCGAATTTGACATATTGTATAAAGATAAATGAAAATAAAAAATGTTATAATCGAAGAAAATTTATTGTGAAGAGAAATACACACGTACGCAGGTACACGTCGTGTACGCTGGTATAAATGTAGACAATTCGGGTGGTAGTGGGCGGGTTGGTTACCGCGTTGTGTGCACACGTCGTGCGCGCCTAAAACTTCTTTGGATTGAGACGTAACCGCGCGGCGCGTGTGCTGGTGTTTGCGCAAAAACGGTTGTGTAAACGTGGAGCCCAATACGCGGCGCGTATTGGACTTTTCGCGCGAAAAAATCCGCTTTTTTTTCTGATGATGCAACACGTTGTGTTGCTACTGTAACAAATTTACTGTAGTATAAAAACTAGAGAAAAGATGACTGAAAGCACACTGAGAAATGTTTGTGGCGTCACGTCGTGACACACACGAAACTGGTTTTTTATTTTGTTGTAAGCTTTAAAGCTGAAAAGATTTTGGTTGATAGCAACCGAAAGAAGAAAATAGCAAGCGATTTTGTTAATCAACTTACCGTTGGTGTGGTTCGGAACCGTTAACGGAAATATTTCGATCACCCAGGTGATCAGTCTGGAAACACGAAATAATACGTCGTTGGGCGCCAATATCAGGGTAGGAATTAGAGGCCTCGAAATGAATTCCAACACGCTGACAGAAAAAGTTCATATATTCACGAAAAAGAGAAACAATAGAATCAACCAAAAACACACACATTCACTATAATAGGGATAATCACACGGTGATTATCCGACGAACGTCTTACTAAAAGCATCCAAGAAGAAGGAGTGATCGGCCGTCGCCAATGCCGTACCAACTACGCTGCAGTTGGTACTCGTTATTATCAGTGTAGCCACATAAGGGGGACAAAAGGGCCATGCCGCCCCGTTACAATTGTATTTTTGGAAAATATTTTTAAAAACTTCTTAAATCGATTTTTAGAAAAATTGTCAATATTTTTGACCATGTGTGAGTTTTATGATTTGAAAAAATTTTGTTAGAGGCGAAAATTTTTACTATATTGTTTTTAGGCCACTCCGTTAATATTGTCACTTGAGGAAATTCGCAAAAATTTTTTAAATTTATAAAATTCATCCTTTAGGGCGTTTTAATTTTAGGTTTACTTCGAAAGTTGAGGGGGAGCAGTGAAAAAAATGGTCAAATGACGTCAAATGGATGTGGCAAAAATTTGGGGCTCTGACTTGACTGTTAGCTCTTTCATTCCCTTCGAGTTGGTTTAAAGTTATGTTTATGAAGTAAAGATACGAAATTTTATCAAGAGATAAAATTTTTTTTGTAAATTTTGAAATTTTAAACCAATTTGTCGAGATTTATGAGTCAGCTTAGAAACCTCAAATTTTTACCATGTCCATTTGAAATCATTTCGTAACTTTTTCTCCATTTGCCTTCAATTTTCAAAAAAAAAGTTGTTTCAAAATTATAAAATTGACATTTAAAATTAAAAAAAATTTTTTTTTTGAATTTTTTAGCATAAATGCATCATAATGAACTAAGTAAGACCAGATTGTTTTTTGTTCTTCAGGTGGTAGAAAATAGGAAAAACTATTTATACTGAATTTTTTCAAGATAATAGGTTTGTTTTATATACACGAATTCTAGAAAATCTGAAGTTTGGACACTTTTAAGAATTCCTTTTTTTCGATTGTGTTATCAGATTTCTAAAACAAGAAAACTTTTTCGTTCTGAAAATCCAAAACCCATCTCAAAAAGCTACTCCGCTAGTGGATTTTCATTTGGATTCTGTTTTTGAAATTCATAATCTAGATGATCCGAAAACAGATTTTGTAAAATCTATGCAAAATCCGTGTAAATAAAACATACCTAGAGTAACCAAGTCAAAATACGATATTTCATTATTCCGGATGGTGTAAAAAAATGAAATTATTCCTTTCCTTTTTCACCTTAAAAAAATTCAAAATATACAATTTGCTCCATTTGTATTTGTATATGATTTTGTATCCCTTGAAAAACAAATAAAAAATTGCGAAAACTTTTCATTAATACTAGAAAATTCTAAAATAGAAGTTTTTCTCCAATTTTGTGATGTAGATTTGGAAATTTTGAATCGATGGGAGGATAGGAGAAGTGCGAAGTTCGCAACTTGAGCCTATATTTTCAAAATCCAAATCGATTTTCTTACGTATTTCAAAATAAATTTGTTAAAAGTTGAGGAAATAATTTTTCAAAAAAAAAATTCATTTCATTTATTTTAGACCTTTAAAGTCAATTTTTCATTTTTTCACCTTTTTTTGAACCATTTATACTGTATTTTTGTATGCTAGAATATCAATTGAGAACCCCTTAAAAGTGCAAAAATGCGGAAAATAGATTTTGAATGGACGAAGGTAATTTTAATAGGCCTATTTTACAAAGAATTTATTGGAAAAAAAAGTTGATATTGTGAAAAAATTCTTGAAAAAACTCGAAAAAATCATTCTTTAAGTACCCCTGAAAAATCGCGTATGAAGAATAAAATTAAAATGTTACACTTAATCATCTGAAACCGATGTCCTGAATGTATATCAGAGGAGTGTTTATCAAAAAAAAATTCCTTCGTAGTTTTTCCTAAAATCATAAAAAAATCCATGATATTTTGAAAAACTCCTGGAAAAAGGGGAAAATGACCAAAAATTTTCCAAAAATAATCATTTTGAATTCATATGTGTATAATAATTGAATTTAAAAAAAAAAATTTCAAAACAGTTTTTTATTCAATTTTTTGAAAGTTTTTGAATTTTAAGTGAGTATTGCAAATTAAAAAAATTGAGTTGGAGGGCTGAAATTTTTACCACCGTTCTTTTGAGGTGATTTCACAACAATTGTGACCCCACCGTTTTCAGATTTCCCAAAAAAAAGTAAAATTTGGCTCACCCTGATAAGTGCCAACTAGTACACAAAACGTTCATTTAATATGCTTTTTGCCCTCTCAAAAATCAGAAATGCATTCTTAACATTGAAAAAATTTGGGAAATTTTCCCTTTCAGGAAAAAATTGTAGATCATGGATATGTAATGCTGAAAACTATTGATAAGTTCACAATTTTTTTCTTTTTTGGTGATTTTAATATCGGCTGTAACGAACTTTTTTACAATCAAATCGCAGAACCTTCAATTAACCCTGTTTAATGTATTTTTGGTTAGATTTATATGAAGTGTAAAAATGATAGGAAAATCAAAAACTTTACCTCAAAAACATCACACATTTTTTAATTTTTTAAATTGACATCCATGTCAATATTTTAACATTAAGTGCTGAAGTAATCAATTTTTATCCTCAATTCAAACATTTCAACATGAAGCCCAAAGATCGTCCATACTTATCTTTCATTGTAAGTTTTATCAAACTTTCCGACCCTTAAGACGTATCCGTGTTGACATTTTAACATAAAATCCAAAAATATCACATCGAAAACTTAACTTTCACAGAATGACCTCCAGACTAAGACGTATCCATGTGAACTCAGACATTTCAATATAAAATCCAAAAATCAGCCGTGCTTATCCTTCATTGCGTTTTATCAAACTTTCCCATCCTTGAAACATATTCATGTTAATATTTTAACATAAAATTCAAAAATCAAAAATGTAACGCTAAAAAATGTAACTTTTTCACAGAATGACCCCCAGCCCTAAGGCATATCCATATAAAAAAATTTCTTTCCATCTATGGGAGCGAAACACTACACAGAGAAAAAATATTTTAGACTCCCTTGTTGTGAAAAATACTATTACAAAACTAGTATATGAAGACAAAACTCGCTCTAAAAAAATTGAGTAAAATTCATTTTTTAGAAATTTTTTTAATTTCACTAGGGTTTTGAGATTGAATGAGAGGGGCCTAAAAAGATATTCCTGGCTTAACACGCTGCGCCGTACTTTTTCTAATCGATGTGAATTTTAATTTCAGTATTTCGTTTTAAAACTAAAATTTTCATTTTCCCATTCCTCGTCACAATTTTTGAAATCTGACACGGATTTTAAATAAGCAATGGTATCATTAATATAGTTTGTGTTTTCCACTTGGAGAAATTCAATGAAAATTCATTTTTTGTGTGTATTACTTGTGCTAAGTATATAGGTAATTCCTCGATGGTTTTCACCTTTATTTCTATAGGGTTTCCCTGTAATATCGCCTAAACTCTTAATTATTTCGTTGAAGACTTCGAATTTTCTACTTCTGAAATATATGCTGTATATTGAAGGGTATTACACAAGCCAGCTGATTCTCTTCATTGATTTCTCTTCATAGAAAAATTTATAAATTAATTGGAAGATAGATAGTGTAAGTGCCAATATGTACTAGCTAATACAGGTTGTCTTAAAAGTGAAAGTATTGTAAAAACGGTGAGGGGGTAGTGAAATTAGGCTAGAAATTGTTGCGAAAGAGTTGAAAATTGAAGAATTGTTCTTTGAAGTAAGTTGTTAACCATTTTCACTTTCTTCTTATTTTTTTTGATTTTCTAAAAATTTGCTACTTGTCATTTGTATTTCGTTTACTTGTAAAAGTTTAGATTCAAAACATT
This sequence comes from Ferrisia virgata, assembly GCA_900060175.1. Lineage (NCBI taxonomy): Eukaryota > Metazoa > Arthropoda > Insecta > Hemiptera > Pseudococcidae > Ferrisia > Ferrisia virgata. Next base: position 10,322 of record FIZR01007596.1, read on the forward strand.
GCCTATTTTTTTATTCGTAGTACGTACTTTATAAAATAATTCAATGACTTCCCTCCTCCTTCCTCTCCTTCAATGAATAAAAGAAAATTTGGAACTTTTCTTTGGAGAATTCCTGGCACTGCTCTTGACAGATGTCAGTACCTGAGAATATACTTTTTTTTTTCATTTTAAAATTTCTTTTTTTTTTTAGTATACGCAAACTTTACCAAATACCATGGATTATTTCTCTTCTGATTTCGAGTTCGTGATTCTGAAAAAATTATATTACAATCAAACACTACCACACGTAGTGAATTCTTCAAATCCGCGTATACCCTATTCTATTTAACTTTTCATTATGATAATATACTGAGTGACTTCATATTCGCCCAAATGAAAAGGCATACCTCGTGACTATACGACGCATACATGGGCCTGGAAATATTACCATAGCGTTGTATAAAACGGCGCAGAGCAAAAAAATTAATTAACTCCTTGGTCGAAAACATCACGTCAGACAAGCGGAAATGGTATATATCAACACATTTATATCGTGTACCTATAAGCTAGAACTAGCTACCTGCACTGGAAGTACGTATAGGACGGCGAAAGATTTATCGTGTAAATTAACCGGCGAAGAATAATTAAATTACACGAACAGTTGATCCTCGAATCGAGTCGCATAAATGACGAAAAAGGGTTTTCTATTAAAGTCTCAACGCTTTATGTATTATATAGCAGCATGTATTTAGTATGGGTATATGTAAGGGTTTGCGTGTGTCCGTGTTGTACGTACGTATACTCGACTGGTATAGGTGTAGGAGAATTTTATAGTACGGACGAGGACGAGTATTTTACCCGTTTCACAATGTATTGTAACAAAAATGACATCCGTTCTTTACGCGGGGGGTGTTTCGGCGTTCGGGTTCGGGTTGCCCATGTGTTTACGAGTGGTGGATTGCGTTGCGGGTTGCCGATGACAAGGTACTAACAGTGCCACGAGCACTTAGCCATCCAGCCTCTAATTAACACAACCCATTTCACAGATTACCCGTCACTGCACATTCCCCCGACTCGGCTGTATTTTTGCACCGTGTCGTAATTTTCCTTACTTATACTATAGCTACCTTTTGTGTATGTGCGGACTGGATACGTAATTTGTGATACGGTATTGTTAAAGGTTTTGAGATTCCATACTATATCAGCCTATAGGGTGTTTTTAACGTTTACAAGGTATTTGTGAATATGCAGAGGATATGGATTCGTGAATTGGAAAAAAATGACTACATTAAATCTACATTTTTACTGTATTGTGTGAAGTGTGACTGACTATCCATGCGTAGAAGTTGGCAAAAAATTTTTACATTACTTCTTCATTAAATTATTCGATGAATAGGTGTTCAGAAGTTCATAAACATTCTATCTACTATGTGCCTGAAGGGAATGGGGATGAACAAGGTCTGAAATATCATCGCTGGTGCATACATTTTTAGGTACACGTCGGAGAGTGTACTGAAATACGCTCTCATACACCCAGAGAGGTTTTTAATAACTTTTCTATCTAGCGGGTTTTGTTCTTTAATATTTAATAACCCATTACTAAGCGAGTGTCTGATGGTAACGCAACGAGCCTATTATAATATTACACACTTCTCGAGTAATAATAACCCGTACCTTGAAAGCTCTTCGCCTTTAAACTTTGCCTTTAATAATGAATTCTATACTGCTTTGCATTGGGCGTGTAATTAAACCACCAACGAAAGTACACTTATCGGCATTAAAAATTAACGATTTAATATTCGCTGTTCGTAGTCGCAGGTATACCTGCATATACGGTACGTAAGTAGGTACATACTATACATACAGGGTGTCCTATGAAACGTATACTAAAATGTATCCATAGATAGTACTCGCGGAGATGATTAAAAAATGTTATTACGAAAAGTTGTCTATCTTGAAAATTGAAGGGGTTACAATGATTTCTTCATGAAATTTGATCTTCTAAAGAAAGAAATTAAAAAAAATATATAAATTTGATTGCAAAACTCAAAAATACTAAAAAAAAGTAAAAAGTAAATGTTATGCAAAAGATTTGTAAGAAATTGAAATTAAAGGAAGTATGAAGTGTCGGAAGCAAATTTTTTACCAACATTTTCCCATAATGCTTATTTCTTATCAGAACGACCCAAAAAGGGTGGTTTTAGGTCGAAATAGTTTGATAGTTCTGCACAGCAGTGCTGCCAACTTGGAAAATAATTTTAGGACAATAAATTGTGAAATTTTGCCATCAAAACGAGCAATATCTTCAACTTTTATTAAACCATGAGATTGGCAGCACTGCTATGCAAAACTATCCACCTATTTCGACCTGAATACACTTTTCCGGGCTTAAAAAAATTTTGGACACATATTCGAGGTAATAGGCCCTTAAATTGCACTTTTTTTGAAAAATATCAAATCCGATACTGACTCTACCGTAGTCACTTCTCGTTTTAATGAACTCCTAAACAAATACGCAAATCACCAATTCCTCTTCACTGATGGGTCTAAAAACTCAGATCTGATGGGCTGTGCCTTT
>FIZR01007597.1:0-29396 GCA_900060175.1 Ferrisia virgata
AGAATTGAGAATTGAAAGAATTAGGAAAACAGATGAGAAAGGAAATAGGAAGGCTTGACTGATTATCCGAGAATAACTAGCTTCAGCTCAGGTTCGAGAGGTGGATTCAATTTTGATAAGGAAAAATACAGTACCGACATAGAATGTCTGACCGAGTAGGTACCCTTTTCGAATACCCAGTCCAGCCATACCACCCTAAAACGAGTATATCTATCCGATCAATCGCGAAAAAGAAATAACTACTTTACATACGAAAAATAAATTAACCTAATTAGTTGAAACGAATTTTTGGATTGGGACCTGAAAATAAAATCTACGAAGGGATAAGTCGAAAAGGTTAAATTTTGAGATCTACAAAGAGATCATATCGAAAAGGTTAAATTTTGAGATCTACAAAGAGATCATATCGAAAAGGTTAAATTTTGAGATCTACAAAGAGATCATATCGAAAAGGTTAAATTTTGAGATCTACAAAGAGATCATATCGAAAAGTTAAAACAGGAGACTTTCAAAGAAGCCATATCTAACTACATATTACATATTTAAGACTACAAGGGGATTTGGGGGAGGAAAAGAGCTCAAATACACATACCCATATTTTGGCCTTTCTTTATTTTAGCCGGACATTTCGTAACGATCACTCGCGAAATAAAGAATTTAAATCTCCTTTAAATTGAACTGTTTATTACATCTGAACCAACTTCACATGAACTATACATATTCGTGACTAGCAAAACTACAGATAAAAGTGGTTGAATTTCACCACTCGAGATAATACTCGTTTTCATCTGTAGTTTTGCTTCGTTCACTTCTCTTCTATACTACACATCACAAATCCCAAAGTTTTTTAGTCCTTAGGCCATAGGGTGAATATTGCGATGAGCCAGATTTTACTTTTTTTGGAAATCTGCAAACGTGTTAAAAATTTCAGCTCCTCAACTCAATTTTTTCAACTTGCAAAACTCATTTCAAGTTCGTAAATTTTCAAAAATTTTCAAAAAATCGAATGAAAAATTATTTTGAAATTTTTTTTCAAACATAGAATTATTCTATATATATTTGAACACAAAATGATCGTTGTTGGGAAATTTTTGTCATTTTGCGTTTTTACAAGGGTTTTTAAAAAATGTCACTTTTTGCGTTTTTTCAATGTAAAACATCAATTTTAGACGATTGAGCGCAATATTTCAATCCCATTCCGCACAGGAAATTTTTCAGTATCACTCAATAAACGTCTCTTTTTTTACGTATTTTTAAAGAAACGTGATAAAAATTTAGAAAATTTCATCACAATAGACACATTTCATTTATTTTAGATTCTCAATGACCATGTTTCATTTTGTTTTTCTCTCTTTTCTTGAACCATTTATACTGTACTTTTGTGAGCCGGAGTACCAAATAAGAACCTCTGAAAAGGGCCAAAGTTTTGGGAAAACAGATCTTGAATGGACGTAGGGAAGTCCACTCGGTCCATTTTACCAAGGATTTACTAGGAAACAATTTTTAATGATGTGAAAAAATTCGTTAAAAAAAAAAGAAAAAACCCATTCTTCAAGTACCACTGAAAAATCCGCTGTGGGGTATAAAATTGTTATATTACGCCTAATTAGGCCAATCTAATGTCTTACATCCGTTTGCGGAGGGCATTTTTCAAAAAAAAAAATCCCTTCATAGTTATTTCAAAAATCGTGAAAAAACCCAAAATGTGATATTTTTTAAAAACCACAAGAAGAGGAATAGTAAAAAAAATTCTCAACAAATTTTTTATTCGATGTTTAGGGGGCTAAAATTTTTACCACATCGTTTTGAGATCATTTCGCAACTATTATGAACCCATTGTGTTCCGAAAAAATAAATAAATAAATAACGAAATTCGGCCCACCTTTGTAAGTAACTGAAAACAATTTGATTTTCAACATCAAAAAGGTTGAAGACATCTTTCCGAGTAAGTCAACATTTTATGAAATTTTAAACCACGATAAGTCTTATTTTATTCCTTCTACGAACTCCTGAACCAAATCCATTCTGTTCAAATTTTTGAGCAAATTTCATCATGTTATGCAGCTGAATAAAATATTCGCGATAGCTTCTCGTCGAACGCATCTTGCATGGTTATTAATTAGCTCAAGCACAACGTTTGTATAGTAATTGAACCTTGACTGGAGATTTTTTCTCATTTTTTTAAATCCGTTAAGCGCAAACTGGACTATATTGACCGATTAATCTAAATGGCAGGCTATTTTTATAAAACTATGACGAAGCTATCTATATGTTTGTATAGATGACTCGTCGTTGTGAAATGTTATAGAATATGATACACATATAATTCGTGTAACTATTAAATAAGGAGTGAAAGTTCAATAATAAATGGGTGGTTAACGAGGTCGTCATATGCAAGGGAGAAATCATTATTCTGACTCAGGGATTGCTTAAAATTGCATCATTTTGAATTACGCTGAAATATCTACTTACGTAGATAGGTCAATCGGATAATAACGAAAGCTCAAGTCTACTGTTATTGATGAGTTTAGAGGTAGGTAGTCGTTTTGCGAAATTTGAAAAAAAAAACATACAAATAAAGTTCATTGGTCTTATTTAATTTTTTGAGACATAGTTGATAAGTATGCCTAATTTTCGTAACATATTGCAAGCATAAGAATTGAAAAAAGTGGAAACCCCACCAAAAGGCACATCTTGGGTCTCTATTCACTGTACATACCAAATTTCAACTTCCTAGCCCAATTTGGAGGGGAGTTATGCGGGAACAAACTTTACAAATTAAAAAAATTTACCAAAAAAAACCCACAAATTTAAGGCTGGGAGGGGAAGGGGGAAGATGAAATAAGTCTGAAAAATCTAGACCCCCAAAAAGCACATATAGGGCCCAACTGATTCTACATACCAAATTTCAACTTTTTGGCTCAATCTGGAGAGGAGTTATGCGAGGAACAAATTCAAAATATGACAAAATCTGACCAAAAAAACACATTTTTGGGGCTGTTAGGGGTGTACAATGGAGCTGAAAAGTCGGGATCCCCAAAAGGCACATCTGGGCCTCTACTGAATATGCATACCAAATTTCAAATTTCCTACCTCATTTTGGTTGGGAAATAGGGCAGGAATAGCCTTTTTTCAACGTCAAAAAGGGGGAAACCATCATATCTCCTTTCCTAATTGATCTAGGAAGTTGATTTTTGGATACGTAATACAACTTTGGATTTTCTATCGATTGCCTTAAAAAGGAATAATTTTTGTGTTTTTGGTCCCTCAGCAACCCCCACCCCCACCCAATGGGACAAAACGGAATTTTCACCCAAGGTCATCCCCACTCATACATATCTAATCTGCCGCCAAACTGAGCCGATTGACCGAATTGGAGCGAGTTTGGTCAGTATCAAGTAAAGTAAATAATTTTAATATTCGGGTGAAAAAAAATAAAAAAATAAAAATAAATATCCGACATGTCCAAAAATTGTATAGACGGTCTTCTAAGACTCGCAAACGAATTTTGTTAATAATCTCCTCCCCCTCCCCAACCGTCATTGGTCGATAGACTGTAATAGCCTGGTTTCTATTGACAATATGACATGGAAAATCAGGCTAAAAATATGTACGTTTTACACGTGTATCTCGTTTTACCTATTGATGAATTTCAAACGTAAGAGATGAAAATATTTCAGTGTGATTAATTTATTTCAATTTATGTTGAGGATGTGTTTGCATATGTATCATTTCGATTAAGTAGGTACGAGGTACCCTTGTAGTACGTGTAAATATCTTACATATATTGAGTAATTCGTATCTTAAACCGATGTTTAATTAGAGCAAAACGATGAGTTTTTCTAACAATCGTGCAATATTTTATGATAATTCTTTAAACGAGGTGGCACTAATAACTTAGGTAAGTATAGTTGCATATGTACATAAATACGTCATGTGCATTACACGCGAGAATAACTTGAGAGAAAAAAAAAACTAGAATGATTTGTTTTTGTTTTTATTTTTTAGGATATGGTTTTGAACGATTTAATTACGCAATGGGCGCATCTACCGGAAATTTCTTTCTTCAATATATTTATCGCAATCGTCATCTTGATAGCCATTCACCTTTATCTGAAGCCAATAAATATCGTTAAGGTGATTATACAGGCATTTTACGTAAACGAGACTCTGTACAGGGTATTAAATTGTACATGTAAAATGGAATCGGATCGAGATTTGACGATGGAATAGATTTCGTAGGATTTGAGCGATGTCGGATACGATCATATTTTCAAACGGGAAAGACTTAAGTGTACCAGGAAGACTAAAATCGATGTTACGCTGGAGTCTAGAAAGAGAAGAATTATTGGTAATTTGCCTCCAGTGTATCCGAACGGATGGTTCGCTATTTTAGACTCCGATGATGTATCTGTGAAGCAAGTTAAACACGTCGAAGCTTTAGGTATCTCGTACTTCTGATTTCTTTTCAAAATAGAATAAGTTTTAATTATTCGAATTTATTGAAGAAAAGGCCGCATGATTTTACCTTTCTGTATATAGATTTTTGGCTTTTAGCAAAAAATCATTCGAATAACCAAATTTTTATTTTTCGACCACGAAAAACTGACTGAAAAACTACATTTTCGGGGCTGTATACTAAATCTAAATACCAAATTTCAACTTCCTAGTTGAATTTGGTGGAGTGATAGGGGCGGAACAACGTCTTTTTTCAAGATCAAACATGGGAAAACTCCCCATATCTTCCATTCTAATTGACCCAGGAGACTGATTTTCGTCGATTGGCTCAAAAAAGATTTTTTTTGCGGTTTTTGTTCTCCAGCAGCTATCTTGCTCAAAAATTTGGGCATAATTGAATTTTGACCCAAGGTCATCTAATCCGCCGTCAAACTGAGTGCATTGACCAAATTAGAGCGATTTTGGTCAATATTGAGCAGAGTAAATGATTTTAGTCTTCGAGGGGAAAAAAAATTAAAATAAACGTCCGACATTGCCAAAGATGGTCGTAATGATCTTCGAGAACCCAAAACGAAAAAACATCAGGATCCACCTGATTTTTGTGAAATATTTTTTTAGGATTATATGGATTGAACACCATGCTTTTTCCACAGACTTAACGAAGCCAACTTCTATTGGGGAGCGGGGGAGGGGTGGAAATGAAAATTTTGCCAACTAAAATCTACAATTTTTATCAACTTTTCTAATATTTTTTGTTCAGTGAAATATATGGTTTGTATTGTGCAAAAAGCATTGTTTTCGGTACCTAAGTCCACAAAATTGAAATAAACAGAAAATAATTTCATGTCCGAGCGTAGCGAAGGCGAAATTTTGGAAAAATTTGTTTTTTGGCACTAAATTTGTGTTTTTAGGAGTTTCAAATTCATGCTGGTAAGTTCGGGTGGCGGGGAGGGCCTCCGTAAACGACATCCCTGCCTTTTTACGTTAGCGGTAGGGGTAAAAAAGGTGATTTCAAAGTACATAATTTACAACATCAAAGGCCTCCTTTAGAACCCCACTAAATCTACATGCCTGATTCGTAGAAATACACCATAGCTTGTGTGTTTTCAAAGCTGGGGCTGCTCGTAATAACAAAAAATACCCAAAAAACTACATTTTCGTGGTTGTGAGGGGATGAAATGAGAATGAAAAATAGAAATCCGAAAGATTCCATCTAGAACCCCAACTAAATTTGCATACCAAATTTCGACTCCCTGGCTCAATTTGAGGGAGAGTTATGCGAAAAACAAACTCAAGAAATAAGAAAAACCGGTCAAAAAACTACATTTTTGAGGCTGTGTGAAGGTGCAATGAGGCTGAAAAGTCGAAACCTCCCAGAAACATATCTACGACCTATACTAATTCTATATACATACCAAATTTCAGCTTCCCAGCTCAATTTGAAGGAGAATTATGTGAGGAACAATCTTAAAACGTATGAAAACCCATTTCGGGACTGTAACGGACAGCAATGGGTCTGAACAGTCGAAACCCCAAAAAGCACATTTGTGGCCCCTTCCAGGTGTACCTACCAAATTTTAATTTGTTAGATCAATTTAGAAAGTAGATATGGGAGAAACAGCCCTTTTTCAAGGTCAGAAATGGGGAAACCACTTATATATCCCCTCCTAATTGATATATGAGGCTGCTTTTTGAATATGTTTTACAACTTTGGATTATCTATCGATCGTCTTTTAAAGGAATTTTTTTCACGATTTTTACCCCTCAGAACCCCCTCTCCTAAATTTGGGCATAACTGAATTTTGATCCGAGATCAATCCTGCTTCAAAATGTCAAATCCGTCGCCAGTCGAAGCCTATTTCTTAACTTTGATGGATCTCAGTCGGTATCGAGCTGAGCAAATGATTTTTAATATCGAGGAGGGGTGGGGTGAATAAAAAACAAATATTTGACTTGACTAAAAATGGTCGTAATGGTCGTCTAAGACCTCAAAATGGATTTTGTTGATACCCTCCTTCGTTCGTCGTAGGTCGATAAGCCGTAATATCCTGGTTTTCGTTGACAATATGACATAAAATCGAGCTAAAATTAACATCATTTTTGCAAGCAAAGAAATAAGAAAAACTGGACAAATCTAATAAAATTGTCTAAAATATTTATCTAAGGCACTTATCAAGTTTTACCAATCAAATTCCAGCTTCCCAGCTCAATTTTTTCATAGCGATAGGTACAGAAGTGATTTTAAAATCATGAAGAAACACCTGAAAAATTCATCTTTTAGAGATGAAAAATTAAAACTTGTGTGAAATACGCAGCTTCTATACTCAGTCTCAGTTAACAGAGGAAATTTGATGACGAGCTACTAACATTTATAAGGAAGAAAGTACATCAAGTTGCAATTTAAAAAACCATTTTATGTTTCTTACTTTTCTTGTCATGATTGTATAAATACCTACCGTTTCCTTTCCCCCCTTTTCGCCAAACTCGTTATCAAATTTCCACTCCTAACTGAGGCAGAGTATAGGGATGATATCAGACTATCACTGTTTCTTGACCTTTTTAGCTTTTTATCCTCATTGCACGCTCTCCTTAAGCTGGGAGGGTAGAGGGGAGAGAAGAGGTTTTAAATTTGGTATATAGGGTTAGTATTCACTCTAAAATGAAATTATATCTTTACAAATTATTGATAGAAAACCTAACATCTCATAAAAATCCGTCTGAAAAATGCAGTTTTCATCCCCCTTCATTTCCATCTTGAGTCTTATGCCTATTTAAAATGTATTACGTCGGGTAAAATGTTCGCCAGCACGAGGAAGGACTTTTTAAAATAATAATGAAATAATTATACGAATGATTGTAAAAACGAATAATTTTTTATTTCAAACTACTAAGAAATTGTAAATCAGAAAATTTGGTCAATTTTTAATCGTTGAAAACTTGAGAAACGAATTACGTATTTAATGTACCACGTATAAAATGTGATGATTCCAATTTAGGATGTTGCATTCAATTCTGAACTAAAAGATTGGCAAAGTTGATGTCTAGAAATTAAACTTTTTCCACTTCCTCTGAATTCTGTTGTGTTTTTATTAACATAACAACTCTTTCTTAATAGTGTAATTTTCTTATACAAAATTACTAGGCCTAAACTGAAAACTCACATCGTTCTTAGGTGAACATTTCGCCGTATTTCGGAGTGAAAATGGTCAAATTAACGTGCTGGATGCGATGTGCCCTCATTTAGGAGCTAACATTGCGATAGGAGGCGTGGTCAAAGGCGATTGTATACAATGCCCTTTTCACGGATGGATTTTCAGTGGTTCAACCGGGAAATGCGTTGAAATACCTTATTCGGATGTTGGTAAGTAAGAGTCACATTAATGGAAGTTTAAAAAATAGCTTTTCGAATTTTACATTCGCTTTTTAAACTTGTCCAAAAATTAATTATTTTTTGTAGTTCCAGCCGAAGGTATCATCAAACGATGGCATTCGTGCGAAGTAAACAGTCTGATATTCGTTTGGTATCATGCTGAAAATCATTGTCCATCTTGGTATCCTCAACCTATCGATAATATTGAAAATAAAAAATGGTGGTATCGTGGACGTACCGAATATTACGTTAATTCGCACATTCAAGTAAGTATCAGGTAACTGTTCGCTCTTTGAACTAAGCACTTAAGCATTGTATTTTTATCGATTCGAATCTAACGTTGCTCGTGAACCGTATCATCACCGATTAACGTTATCAGGAGATTCCCGAAAATGGCGCAGATGTGACTCATCTGTCAGTACTGCACGGTCCAGTAGTATTCGCCGGTAGTGATTTATTTAACATGAGTAAATGGTGGGCTAATATGGTCAGACATAATTGGCAAGCGTCTTGGAAAGCTAGAAGCGCTCCGGATGAACAACATATTGGATCTATGGAGCTGTACACGGATACGGTGTTTTTTGATAAGTTTAAAGCTTTCAAGATGAACGTTAAATCTGATCAAGTGAGATTTATAACTACATATATATATATATATTTTTTTTAAATAAAAGCAGGGAGTTATGATTTTGAATTGACAACTTCCTTCTTTAATTTATTCATTAGATTGGCCCTGGATACGTGGTCATGAATGTAGAAACTTTCATCGGTCCTATGGTAATTTTGCAGACTGTAACGCCGGTTGAACCTCTTGTACAAAAAGTTGTTCATAAAATGTTCTATCCTCTAGTTACCTCTTTATATGGCACGTTGACTTACTTCACTGAAAGCATTTTGGTAAGTTTTCGCTTTTACGAAAACTATAATGAATGACGTAGAATATTGTGGATTAAATAAGAAGAAATGTGCTAAATAAATTGCCTAAGCTACAGTACAGAAGGCGTTAATACTGGCGAATGTTTGGTACAAGTGCGTCGGAGTACCAGTTGAAGTTTTTTTTTTCAACATCAACTTTATTCGATGATTATACAATGACATGTCTATTTCAGTTCGAACGAGATGTAGTAATCTGGAACCATAAGAAATACCTGGATAAACCTTTACTAACGAGAGAAGAGAATACAATAGCAAAACATCGTCGTTGGTATAACCAATTTTATTCGCAAAACAGTCTACGAGTCGATAAAAACACTTTAACATGGTAACAATAAAATATCCTACATCGTTTATGTTTATTTATCGAAGACTGTTCGTCACCAGATGAAAATTATCTTCCATCTTATGTTTAATCGCTTATGCTGACATAAAAAAAAAAAGAAACACCGATCGACTAGTTCACGGGAAAAGACTTTTAAAAAAAACACAAGTAAATTTCGCCTCTTTCCACACACAAAAAAAAAACACACATGAAAAAATAAAAATCCGCACGTAATACGTAGGTATGAAAAAAAAAAAGGTGGGCACTGAGCATATTATTAAAAACGGTAAATAAAAAATGTCGTTGCGATATCTCAGTTATTTTCCAATGATATAAAACACTTGATTATTATCCGATAATTATTCATCCGATGGGTTCGGTTTCTTTCATAAGCCACGTTAAAGCTTCCTTCTCTCCTTGATCCTTCAACAAACTACCCACCTTTTCGCGACATAATTCGTGGTACTCGTTCAAATACGAAATCTAGAAAAATATATACCATTTAATATGTATTTTTGAAAATGATCAAGCGTACGAATGCAATGAAATAAATACCTCTTCTTTAGTGAGTAAATTAGGAAGTAACAATTTGGTCTGAATAGGAACCAAGGTTACATCGGCAAAAGTAAGGTATTTAGTTTTAGACGGATATTTTGGCTCAGCTGGTACTATACGTATTATATTCTCTAATCTGATTCCAAATTTACCATCTTCGTAATAACCGGGTTCTGAAGACGAGGGAAAGAATTGTGATAGTTTTTTACAAGCGCGGCTAAATTTTCTCATCTACTAGAATTATTACCATTTGATAAAAACATGCCAACTTGTAAACCAGGATCATCGGGATACTCTCTCCATGAAATACCCATTGGACCCTCGTGTACATTTAAATAAGCTCCGATTCCATGTCCTGTGCCATGTAAATAATTCAATCCGACATCCCATAAAAATTTACGAGCCAGAGTGTCTAATACGTTGCCCTGGAACAGGAAAAGATGAAAATAATTCATTACGAACTCTTTAGCGTACAGCAATATAACGTTTTTTGTTTTACTTTGACTTTTTCTGGGAATAAGGCAGCTTTTAGAGCAGCTTGACCTTTAAAAACTCTGGTAAAGCATTCCTTTTCGTATTGAGTAGGCGAACCGAAGTGTAATGTTCTGGTTACGTCAGTGGTGCCATCTTTATATTGGCCACCGGAATCGCATAAATATAATTCGTTTGTAGAAATAACACGATTGGTTTCCGGCTTCGGTTTGTAATGGATGATGGCTCCGTTTGAACCGGATGCTGATATTACATCGAAGCTAGGCCCTACGTAATCTGCCTGTTTCCTAATTTAATGCACGATGATTATAAAAGGGATATTTGTTTGGATAAGATTAGTTTGACAGCAGACTTACCTACGACAGTTTTCTAAATATTCGCCTCCGGATATTTCGGTAATGTTTCCAGTAGTAACTTGTTTCTCCAGCCAAGCGAAGTAACAACAAAGTGCTGCAGCGTCCTTGATGTGAGCATTTATTAAGCCTGCAGATTAGAAAAAAGATCGATGATTTGAAACTAAACTTGAGTTTTGAATGTTTTAGTTTTACGAAAGGTATACAATTAACATTAGAAATCGTGAAAAATTCCAACAGTTTCTGAGTTTTAAGTTTCAGAAAATATGTTAATACTTTCTCATTTCATTTTAAATTACGCACAAGAAGTTGAAACCATACCTTATTTTCTAATAACATGCATACCTTGCGTTTCAACATCGTTTTTAATAGATTTCATGGCAGCGATCGGCGAAGCATCAGCGAGTAATTGTTTCTCAGGAACCATACTAGCGAAAGCATAACTCGAACTGCTAGTTATCCACGTTTTTCCTTCTTGGCCGATATCGCTAGCTAACTGTTTAAAAAAGCATGTTTTTCAAAAACTGAAGTGGAAATTTTTTTTCCTAAATTAAATTACTTACCAGAGAAGCCAAAAATGATTGAACTTTTTCGTACGGATGTAAAGTTACGGTGAGGTTTTCATTGTTGAAATGTTTTTGAACAGCAGCAGTAAATTTTTTATCATCAACGAAAAAATGTACGTCGTTCAACGTGACAATTACGTAGGCAAAGAATACAGGATTATATGGTATATCTGATCCTCTCACATTGAGTAACCCTGCACATACGTTTATTAATTTTAAATTATTCAGTTATAAATCGAGATTTATTTTCACCATCACTTACATGCTATTTCATCGAGAGCGGTTACGAGGAATATGGTGGCATTTTTTTCCATCATTTTATTACGAACGTTGTCTACTTTCGTTCGACTACTAACACCTGAAAATCATGGAAAAACAAACGACGCTTTTATTTAAAATCTCGATGAAATCGAGATAGATACATTAATCGATACTTCAAGTACCGGTATATTTCATCGGTAATGGATTCACTAATCCGGTCGGAGGAAGAGGTTGACCGTCCCAAATTAAATCGATGAAATTCGGATTAACGGGAATTAATGTTTGGTTACGTTTTTCCAATTCAATTTGAAGCGTTTTCCATAATGAGTACTTCATCGTCATCGGATCGAAACCTACTCTCGCTCCCATCGGAAGAGTTTTACCGATCCATTCTTCTTTCGTAGGTGTTTCAGGGACACCTTACAAAAATAAATATTATTGGAAAATGTTTCGGTGAAAAATTAATCGTTTAACATACCTTCTTTCATTAATGTCCAATTTTCATCGAGTTCACTGGAGGCTTGTAAAAAATATCGTCCGTCGGTCCATAATGCTGCTTTTGTTTCTGTGATGATGGCTGTACCAGCGGATCCAGAAAAACCACTGATAAATTCACGGCGAGCATCTCTAGGCGTGAGATATTCGTTCTGTAAATTATTTAGGTTAGTTGAGAAACCAATTTAAAACAAATTATGATTTGGTATTTTTACCTGATGAGCGTCATCCGAAAGAACAATGTATCCCTGTAATGGCTCACTAACGTAATTATTGTTCTTAAACAGCGATCTTAAATTTCTCAGTAATGTAGTCGTGTTTTTCGGCATTGTGTGAGAACTGGAAAAAATCGAAAATAAAATTAAACTCAACAACTTCATATTGAAAAAAAACACAGCTTCTCGTTATTTCTCGAAATACCTACTACAAATTATCTCGTGATAAATATTACGATCGTAATAATTGGTCAAAGAAGAGAAATCTGAATTGACCTTTCCAATTGGTTAATTAGCAATTTCTATGCTCATCGTTAACTTTTCTAACTAATATTTTGCCATTTATGTGAAATAAGTGAAGGCCATCAACAAACCTTGTTATATTTAGTGCAGACAAAATTCGATATGAAACTGAAGCATTCTTTCGGTTTTATCTATTTATTAAACGTGTGATTAAACTAGTTTATACGATACTCCGCAGAAGTTTATTTGATGTTTGGAGGAAAATGAAATAGAGATAAGCGATACAGTGATATCTGTGAGTAAGCAAATATTTCACTCGGATTAAATCGAGACATACAAGATTCAATTAAGAAAATATCGAAGCGTTACATAATACGAGGATAAATAAATACTCCAAAATTTAATTTCGGTTTGTACAAATCTATTAATCAACTGAAATACAGTGAATTGCAATTTTGAAATACCAAAATATACATGTAATATGGAGCAATAACAGACTAGGAATAACTTACTTGTAAATCGATCACACACTTATAAAGATATTAATTTGTTGAATAATACTTTCAATGGTAATTCGAATATATTTACAATAAAAAATAATATCAAAATATTGTGAGTAAATGAAATAAAATTTTCAATTCATTTTTCGGCAATCAATTTTGTCGTCGTTGCCGAAAAACAGATAAAAATTACTAAAAAAAAACACGTTAGCAGTGTTGATTTGCTGTGAAATAGGAACTAATAGACAGCAAAATTGATCATAAATTTTAAAAAAGCAAAAAATGAAAACAGAAATATTTTTAAAAATAAATTCAATATAACAATCACTTTTTTTCGCAAAATAATTAAAAACCTGCGTAAAATATTCCGCTTTGTTAAAAAAAAAACATAAATTTTTCATTTCCTGAAATATTTTGAATTCTTTTAAAATTTCTATTATGCAACACTTGCTCAGTTATCTCCTTATCTTTTATCAAAATTTTCTTTTTGATAATTTAAAACAATATTTAAACACTCCGACTTTCACAAATTTCGATGAAATTTTGAAGTAAATCAACTATTTCTGAGTATCCTTTTTCTTTATCCGCTTCAAAATGTCCAAAAGATTTAGTAAAGGAAAAGCAGTAAAAGAAGTATTAGAGCATGGTAAACTAAAGACCAACATTCCAGCCGGTATGGCTTCGCCGAGTCCACCTTTAGGACCTATGTTAGGGCAGGTACTGTACTTTTATAATTAATCGAAGATGATTTTTTACATATGCTTAATTTTGTATTGATATCTGCCAGAGGAACATTAATATAGGTCAGTTTTGTAAAGAGTTTAATGATAGAACCAAGGATATTAAAGAAGGTATACCTCTTCCTACGAGAGCTATTGTTAATGCCGATCGTTCATTTAAAATGACCATCAACAGACCTCCGACAGTTTACTTTTTAAAGCAAGCCGCTGGAATAAATAGAGCGTCTATGCAGCCGGGTAAATATTGATCGATTCGGTAAGGTAATTTAATGCTTGTTAATTCATGAAAAGTTATATTTTTCAGGACACGAAATATCCGGTAAAATTACTCATAGACATTTATATGAAATTGCCAAAATCAAATCACAAGATGAAGCTTTTGATTGTGTACCTCTACAAGAGGTTGTTCAACAATTTGTCGGTATTGCTCGATCTTGTGGTATCGAAATTGTTCGTCATTTGGATCCCGAAGAGTATGGAGAGTTTTTGAAAGAAAGAGCCAAGATTGTTGCTGAGCAACGCAAAAAATTGGATGAAATTAAGGCAGCAAAGGTTTTGAGAACTGCAGTGTAGTTTTGTTTTGTTTAATTGTAAGCTTAGTTTTGTAGATAATTTTGTGTTAAATGTATGTTTTCGAAATGCAAATTTTCAAGATTATAAATTTTCTTTTTTTTTTCACTAACGACAACAAACTTACACAAAATTGAAGTACGTTATTCGAAATGTTTTATTTTACTTACATATCATGTTTCGAGGTGTTTCTGTCAGAAATTTGGTAAATTAATGTAGAATCGTGTTCATAAAAAGCATTTGTAAAGAAAATCTTCAGTTTTTCAAAAAAATGCCTAAATAACGATTACAGAGGTGTAGTGAACATCTTCACGCTATGCAATGTTGGTCGAGAAGTCCTATTACTATTTGACTTCAGAAGTCACAAGTCGGCATTAGTTACCAGGACAGAAAAGTATGTAATTTGTTGTGAAGCAATGATTCATCTTTCTGATAATTTTGATTTGATTTCAAAAACTGATCCTTTTACATAATTCAAAACATTACCTCGTACTTTGGGTTATATTGTTGTTCGTTTTCTATTGAAATTTCTATTTTAGTGTCACATGAATATAAGTTGAATGGATCTCAAAAATTTTTAAATATGAATTTTAAAAATCGAACGGAGAAATAGAAAATGCTATCGAAAGAATGAATAAAGCCAAGTATTCGCGCATGCGCATAAGTACTGTCTGAAATGGATTCAAGATTTCTGATGAAGTAGATGAAACCTGAAACAAACACTTCATTCGTAAATTGATAATTGATTGATATTTAATCCTGTTGGAATAAACTTTGAATAATTTTATTAATTCATGTGTTAAATTTAAGAAATGTGAAATGATATAAATTTCTATTGATGTATCTTTCATTTCGAGATATATTTTAGTGCACAAAGTGTAATTCAAACATCACCAACTTCTTAATTCTACGAAAATCAAACTGGATAATTACCGAGTTGGATTACAAACATGTCATTCTTTAAAACGATGAAATGTTTTTTCTCAACTAATCAGAGTGGTAGGTTGTCCAAGAAGAAGTTCGTAGCATCGAAAAAGAAATGTAAAAGAAAGCAGGATGTTTTAGTATCCGATCCTGTAAGTAGATTTTTGAGCTGTGTAATTACTAGTTCAATAACAGTGTAACCTTTCAACTGTTCTTATGCTACAGATTCCAGAAGTTATTTCGAAACCAGAACATCTTCAAGATGGCTCCACCATTTCGAATTTAACTGAAGAAATCATAGATTTAACTTCAAATAAAGATAATTCGATCCTACCGATCAAAATACAAGTTCTCGACGATGCACAGAACTTCTCGCCGATTTTTATACATATCAAGACAGGTTTGCTTGAAAATATTCATCATTTCAACTCTGATCCGTCTTCTGACCCTGTGTTGAGCACTGCACCTGAAAATATATCAAATAATGAGGTCGCCGAAATGACCATATTGCAAGATGAGAATACAGTTATTGATAAGAATTCAGTAGATCTAGATACCATGGTAAGCAATTCGAAGCTGGCAAAGAAAAGCTCACTCGTAAAAATATTATTACACGTATCGTGTCTATGCGTTTTTTCAGTCTTTAGAAAAACAAACTGATCCATTTAAAAATGATGTTCCGTTGCTTAAACAGGTATTGAAGTTACTTTTGATAAGTTCTGCGTTTGAAACAAAAGAACGATTTAAATTATTTATTCGGTGTTGTAGTCTGATAAAGATGACGTTGATTTGTCGATCGATGAAAATGAGAACATCCGGCGTTCAGATAATTTAGTAAGAATTGAAAATTTTAAAGTAATAAAATCATTTCTGAGTACAGTTTTAATTTATAATGTTCATTTTTTTTTTGTTTTCAAGGTGATCAATAAAGCAAAAAAATCTACAACTTGTAATCCCCGTAAAAAGAAATCAAAAACAATCGATAAAAGGATAACACCTCAACAGTTCCAGTTTCACGCTTCGAAAGTGATAACATTGAAAGAGCCCGATTCATACTTTTGTACTTTGTGCGAAGCAACATTAAAAGGAAAGAAAACGATCCGCAGTCATATTCAAAATCAAACACTTTATGGAGACTCGGGATACAGATGCCATGTCTGTAACGAAAAATTTCAATGGAAAGGATTTTTGAATCGTCATGTAAAACAACATTTTGTCGAGAGTTATGTACAAACGGTTGTAAAATCAAATGTATGTTGTATATTAGCAACTGCTGTATTTTCTCATGCTGTTTTATTTACTTTTCAATTTTTTTCAGAAGCAAGTTGAAAACAAGGTTCTAAGTAGTACATACGCAGAGTCAGATATTGCCGAACTACTAAATAAAGCCTCCGAAGATGACCACGAAATTTTTAATAATTTAGAACAATTGCTGAAATCCAATAGCAACTCTACTCATTCATCTTTAATAAGAATTATCAGCGATACCAATCGCGCAAAAATAAACTTGACTTGTAGTTATTGCGATCAATATTTCAATACCCAAGTATCATTAGTAGAGCACTGTCGAACTCACATAGCTGATCAGCCTTTCATGTGTAATATTTGTGGGACGTTATTTAAACAAAAATCAGCTTTAGTGTACCATTCACGTATTCATTTTAAAATGATACGCAGGTATAAAAAAAAGAGAAATACATCAACTTTTATCAAATATATTTTGAGAGTACATTCATGCAACAAATGTGATCGATCTTATGTTTCTTGGTCGGCACTGAGACAACATAAAGTTCGTGCTCACAATGATTTGGATTTCATTTGCGATATTTGCGATAAAGGTTTAAGTTCTATGCAAAGTTTGCGAAAACATAAATCTCGATCAATTTGTAAAAAAATTCAGGAAAATAATCTTAAGCTTAATAAAAGAACATTCTGCGAAATATGTAGCAAAGAGTATTGGAATAAAATTTCACTTCATAAACATAAATTAAGAAAACATTCTTCCGTGTAAATTTTTTCTTGTATCTATTTGAATCAAAAATTATGTACGATAACGAATTATACTTTTTATTACAATTTTTACGAATTCATGTGACAATTCATTTCCTATTCTAGGTACAAGTTATTTTAAGACCATGAGATATTATGAATAATGTAACAATAACACATCTAAATACAATTTATTATAAAAACAATTCAATCACGTTTTTAAATTGCTATATAATATATATTTCGACAATTGAATCGAAATTTTACGCTTAATAATTATTATTGCTATCATACATGTTTATTCACAGAAAAAAATAACACTTAGTTTAAAATTACGCAGTAACACTCACACAAACAATTAATAAATATAAAAACAAAAACGAACTAAGTTTAGTACTTAACTAAGGAATTGGACGGTTCTTCCTGATATGTGGGCGAATCAAAAGACCAACTTAAATTTAAACTTAAATTATTACAGTCTAAGCAAGACTTCACTAAACTAAATTATCCTTATCTTTAAATCACTCGTTTCAGGGTATTGTCTTTCTCCAGAATCAAAATCTATCCTTAAATTAACATCGCGGTGAAATAATTAAACAGTTGGGAGAGTTAGAACTTTTCAATTAACGTTTTGGGCCTCCCCTCCGATTATCTCTAATACCAATATCAGATTTAGTATCCGTAATTTTATTATTAGTTTCTTAATTAAGGAGTTCATTAGTTGTAGGTATATGTATATAATTTGCTACATTGACTTTTCAATCAGTTTGCAGTCTGTTTTATTTTCGTGATACGCGAATTTCTTATTTTTTGTTTTGATTGGTTTTGCTCCGAAAAAAAAAAAAACGAAAAAGGAGGTAAGTAAGTGTTATCACTTTTGATCATGATAATAGATACGTATTATTTGTAAAACATAATTTGATAACTCGACTTGTCGTTGTACACATTATTAAAACCAAATTATTAATTTTTCTTTCATTAAATTGTTTTTGTTTTTTTCAACCAGTATCTATTTTAAATTGCAATATTGCAATATTTCGAACATGCTATTTATTGCCAAAATTTCAAATTAACGAAAAAATTATCTCAATTTATGAGCTCCTCTTATTCCTGATAACATTTTCCTAACATTTCAATAGACATTCGAGTTTTGACTGGTTTAGATTAAAATATCTCGACTCTTATCTTGGTCTAGTAGTATTTCAAATTTGGGTTTTTAAAACATTGATTAATGGTAATGTAATGTTTTCCTGGTTAAAAGAGCTGCGAGGGAGAAAACGCGTTTGATAAAAGCTACTAATTATAAATACGCCCAACAGCAAACTTCTTAATGGCTATAAATTAATATTCGAACTATTGCGATAAAGATTTACGACTAATTCTTAACGTATGTTGTACTTATCAATAACGGGATATTACAGTACCCGGCCTATGCAGCAGTTTTCTTAAAAAAAATAACTCTTACTCTGACACTTAATATAAAAATTAAATCGACGTTTATCTATAGATATATAATAATATTCAAGTCACGATTAGTAAATGGAATAATAACGTCAATAAACAAACTAGAGAATTACCAAAAGATTTGTTAACGATCAAAATTACAAAGATTTTTTGTCACGGCGAGTTTCAAAGTTAAACTAATTCGAAGTATCGAACTCCAATCGGATATTTGAAACAGGCAGATAAAGTGAAACATAAAATTTTGAGAGGCGAAAAAATACGAAATCTAATGAAACATGCTTCATAAAAGTAGAAATTTAAAAAATGAAACAAAAATATGATAGGATTCTAATAATTAGAAATTTTATCAAGTATAAGCAGCTATTACGAAAATTATTTGGAAGAAGGAAAAACGTATGCGCATCAAATACGCTTTTGTAAACGAATAACGAAGGAAATAAAAATTGTATATTCAAAGTTTTACAACAAGAACAGAAAATTAGTTTCAATAGAAGCATAGATTCAGAGATTCCAGTTTTTTAAAACCTATGTTGGCATCAAAAGGAGTGATAATCGATAAAGCTTTCATATTTTTCATAAACGAGGAATCGAAACAATAAAATTGATAAGAATCTGATATAAATATGAGTTTATTGTAGAAAAATCGAAGTACGTTCCCAATTTTTGGTAAATTTTTAAATAACGAGAATAAGAATTTTCCAAATTGTTTGAAATTTCAAGATTTCTCCATGTTTCAACGATGGCTGAAATTTAAGAACACGGTTATTCCATTTAAATTATTGATATGGCAGTGATGTCTAAAATATAAATATTAAGGCACCGATTAAACATTATTCGTATTTTAAATTAAAAAAAATTATACTCAATTAAAATTTGATAAAATTGGTATTTGAATATAAAATCGAAACCAAAAATGCACTAGTCCCTGGAAATTTATTAAGATACGTATACTTACTAAATAGATTCGCGGTTCTTCATAAGTATTTATAAAATAATAATAATAAATAATACGTAAATACGTAAATACTTAATGATTCTAATTTTAAATTACGTAATAATGCTAAATTTTGATTGCCTTTACGCGTATAGAAATTGGAGAAGACATCTAAACATGTATACTAGAATTATCCGATAAGATTTAACATGGTCGGTAAATACTCGACGAAAATAAAAATAAATGGAATGTTCGGTATGGACGATACATTGATCGAAAATAAAATACTTAAGAATATACTGTTCCCTTATAAATTTATCCGTATCATCTAAAAAGGTAAAAAATTAAAAATGCTAATTATCTCCGCGTACGCTCGTCAGTTACTTGCAAGTAATATCAACTAAAAATAAATGCTTAGAGAATATCAATATATCGTATCACTTAAACCTAATAATACTATTTCAGAAAAGCACCAGTCGAAAATATTTGAAAATCATGATGCTCGATTTGCATCATACTCCTAAAATGTACGGTACTTATGTTACCTGCTTAAAAGTTAAAACAAGAAAATACTATACACACAACCTATCGGCACCGATAAATGCTTAAAATAAAACTTATCATTTTAGAAAATGGTTTCAAAATAAGATGAAAGACAGAGACTAATTTTTTGTGATGTTCATTTCTTTTTACGGAGTATTGAACCAGGAGGATAAGTAGGCAAATACCTAATAAGTATATACAAAGTAAAAAAAGAAAAAGAAAAAGAAAAACTTTGGTAAAAACAATCACAAAAAATTAAAAAATTTATACATAATTATCACCATTCGAGAATATTGTTTACGACATGTCCAACTTAGTTGGACACAGGTGGATTTCATGAGGAGGCGAATGGGATAAAGCTTGATTAACGTAAGCTTGGTAGTCCTCTATGGTATCCTCGCATGGTTCTTCAATAGATAATGGTAAAGTTTTAGTTGTACTGGTGGATTTATTTGTACACGGAGGTGATTCTTCGGTTTGTGTTGTAAGAGTCATAGTCGAAGGCATATTTACTCTCATCGATTGCCTCATCGTTCCATCAACCGAGTCTTTTCTTTTAGAACTATTGTTCGAAATTGTATACTGAGAAATGAATAATATGAAATTTTAGAGTTTAAGTATGTTTTGGTTCGATTACGATGAAGTGATATGTTTAGATCAAAAGAGCGTAATAATAGGAGTAAACTATTTACCTGTACGGCGGATAACTTCTGCTGGAATTTCTGTTGTTCTAATTTCCTAATCGTGATTCGTTTTCGATACTCAAATAGTCGTTTGATTAACACACCACCGACGACTGATATTAATACAGCGACCAAAATCAGAATTACGACTAACAACGCGTATATTTTGTTGACTTCGTCAATCAGCGCTGTACGAAAATAAAACAAAATAAATTACCAACTAAGCAAAACAATCGGCGCATTATGTCACTGTTTGTTGTATTAAATTCACTACATCGACCACAAATAAATAAAATCGAAGAATTATAGGTACTTGTACTTACATTGTATATCACTTTTACGAGCGTATCCGATTTGAACATCGTGTACAAAATCTGAAATCAAAGAAGGGAAAAATGTTTCAAATTAATTTGAATATCTATGCACTTGCGGAGCAACAACGAGGTTAATTGTTAACTAATTTTTCGAGGTACATTCTCTCGTAATACATAATTCATTTTAATTGGAGTAAACACCTTGATTAAGATTCATAAGTTCATAAAAGTGATGTCTTCGAGTCGCGCGACAAATCTATACCTTTTCGTACCACTTTGATGACTCATGAGTGAAAAATTTCGATTAAAAATTCAGATAGGCACGCACCAAGTTGCCGAATCGACTTGGATCGTCAATCCAAAATACACTGCAAATGGGTATGGGTACTCGGGGGTCAGTAACAATTTCTAATATGTTGTTTCGCCATCGTAACCTAGCGACCGGTAACATTTTTTGTTTTTCTAGTAAATTATTCATGCCATATAAAGCAATTTAAATGTTACCCTTCGCTAGGTTTTCTGCACCTGTTTCCCTGAACCGTGTATATAAGGTATTTATGTTAAACTAGGTATAGGTATACGCTATACAGTATATAACATCCTGCTGCGTAAAGTACTTCTTCCTATAAATGCTGGCTAACGGTCTCCCCTCTTAAAAAAATGCTCATCATAACGTGTGAATACCAATTAATAAACAATTCGTTATGCGATGATACAGGTAGAGCATTAAAATACCTAGGTATAAATTAACTGTAGGTACTTCAAAGATGTACCTAGCCTAGCAATCCTTTCACTGCTGTGTAGGTATACTGGTTATTAATCTGCATAATTTCTATTTTCAGCGATTATGCTTTGAGTTTAGGTATGTACTGATTATGAACTCGAACAAACGATAAATAGGTACAAAATCGTGACAAAATAGGTTGTTAAAAATCATATCACTCGAACGTGACAATAACATTGCTAACACATTATTAACTTGTGGAGAAGTAAATGGAATAGACATTCCCATTTTCATGAAAAAAAAAAAAAAAATCCTTCACATGTTTGGTATTTTTGATTACAATTTCATATGACATCATACTAAAAGGAGTATTTACTAGAAATGCTAATCTGATGCGGGTTCTTCTACCACGATGTGATTTTGAATAACGTCTTGGATTATATCATACTTTATTTAAGCCAATTACGTGTTTGCAGGTGATTGCTGCAGAATGGTATGCATCTGTGACGAGATGATTTTGGTGAAACTGCAGGCATTATTAAGGAATTTGGGAAGTATTTTGGCTGCGTTATTAATTAACTCGAGAAGAAGGTGAAGGAGAGTGAAGAAAAAGTAAATGGATTTTTGTTAAACGATTTGTGATAGGTACCTGTTTCATTTAGTAATAATACTTCCACCTTTGTAGTCACGTTGAAGTAGAAAAGGTTATTTCTGTACTTTTGCTTTGAGTTTGCATAATTACAGTATACTGTGGTGAAAATCTAAATTTTCGAATATGAAAATTTTGAGGAAATAATTAAACGTTTTCTTCTGAAATGAAATCTTAGCTAATTATTTGAAAATCTTCAAAAGTAAAATTTGTTTTGTATTTATAACGATTTTAGAAATTGAAGCCGAAGATTTCAGCCAAGTTTTTGATATTCTTTCACTCAATTTAAACTTTCCTTTTTCAGTTGTATTTCTATTTTGATAAAATTCTACGATTCACGATATGAAGATCCTTGATAAAAAATTTATCAAATGTGAATCTTAATTTTATATCACAAAATTATATAGTCTTCAACGAGTAGTGGCAGAAGTGAAATTAACAAAAGTTGCAGATACAAGAGTGACAACTAAAATTAAAAAATTGCTTTTTAGTACGTATCCATTTCCTACGAAGGTAGATTCTAAGAGTTGAGTATTAGCGGCCGGCCTCTTAGCGTTGTAGAAGGGTGGGAGGGGGGAGGTAAAAACTTTCCCACGGATGAAAAAAATGTGAATTTACCTAAAAAAAATTTGGGCTATTAAGTCAAAAAAAATTGCATAAATTACTCAAGTATTTCTAAAAATGCAGTTTTTGATGATTAAAAATACAATTTTTTCCAAAATTTTTGCCTACGCTTTGCTCGAGCACATCTACTTTTTTTTAATCAATATCAAATTTTGGAATTTCTGAGCACTAAAAATTGGAATTTAGCTCTCAAATCTTCCCCTTGGACCAATACTGCGCACAGGCCTGATTAGCGATATTTACTTGAGAGATTAAAAGTCATTATAATTTTTTTTAAACATTTTATACTTTTCTGTCCTTAATTAAAAATTTTTGCTAATCGGTAGAAAAGATAGGAAAAAAGTAGGAGAGGTTCAATGCAGCTAAAAAGTCAACACCACCAAAAGGAATATTTAGAATCCGTACTAAATTGACATATCAAATTTCAACTTTGTGGTCCTATGGGGGAGATGGGTGTGGGAGGAACAGTTTCAAAAAAATAAGAAAAAATGACAAAAAACAACTTTTTTGGAGTTGTAAGGGGGTGCAATGGCTCTAAAAAGTCAAAACCGCCGAAAAAGCACATCTAAAGCTAAATTTTTTGGGCCTGTGAAAGAATGCAATGAGGCTGATAAGTCGAGACCTTCAAAAAGCACATCTAGAACCTCTACTAAATCTACATACCAAATTTCAACTTCCTAGCTCAATTTAAAAGAAAATTATACGAGGAAAAAACTTAAAAAATAAGAAAAACCAACAAAAAACAACTTTTTGGGGACTGTGAGGAGGGTGCAATGAAGGTAAAAAGTCAAAACCACTAAAAACAACACCTAGGACCTCTACTACATGTGCATATCTAATTTCAACTTCCTGCCTCAATTGTGGGGTAGGGAGGAGAGGAGATTTGGAGAACCATTTCAAAAAATAAGAACCGACAAAAAACTACATTTTTGGAAACTCCCAAAAGGTACATATACGGTCCCTACCAAGTCTACATACCAAATTTCAAGTTGGAGTGAAGATGGGGAGGGGAAGCCTTTTTTCAAGTTGAAAAACAAAAAAAAACCTTGTATGTCCCCTCTCAATTGACTTGGGAGTGTGATTTTTGGATATGTTATGCAACTTTGAATTGTATACCGTTTGACTTAAAAAGGAACAATTTATGTTTTCACCCTCATAGCACCGCCTCCCCAAAATTTGGGTACAACTGAATTTTGAATCGAGGACATTCCCACTCCAGAATAATAATTGATATGCTAGTTGAAGCCTATTCCTCAAATTTAATCGATTTTGGTTGGTATTGAGCTGAGCAAATAATTTTTCAGTTTCTTGGGGGAAAAAATAAAAAATAAAATAAAAATAAGTATCTGGCATGGCCAATCCAAAAATGATCATAATTGTCTTCTAAATCTCTATGATGGATTTTGTTGGTATTCCTCCTTCCCTTATCCACGATAGGTCGATAGACTGAAATAACCTGGTTTTCATTAACAATATGACATGGAAAATCAAGCTAAAAAAATATGAAAAAATTTTAAGTATAGATTGTAGAACATCAAAAATAAGTCATTTTTTTCTATCTAGCAGCGAAGGACCATGAATGTATAATTAGCTTAGGAAGAGTTTACACGTTTACACTTAAATGATCAGCATTCCAAAGACGCTCGTTCAGTAGAATAAACAGTTACATTTGTGTTGGAAATTTCATAGAAAATGCTATTTCCAAGGGAAAATTTTCAACCTGTACAAAATACCTAATTTATTTCTCAAAATCGTTTTCAATTTATTCAATTTTTTTATCTCATTACTACTCAACTGTTCTTTTTTACATGGTTCCTCTGTTTTTTATCTAATTTACTTTCACAGATTTTTCCTTCATTTCTATTCTTTCTTGCACGTAGCTTAATGTTTGTTGCATTGCATTATTTCAGATATGCATTTTACTTTCTCACATACTTAGGCACTAGTCATTAAACGTTGAGTTACTTTATATTGACAAGACAACAAGTTGTCTATCCCACCTTTTACCCTCTAGATCTGGAAAGAATTCACGTGGTACCGGTTATTTTATCTTTCTTTCCGCTTTTCTCACCCCTGGCACTTCGTTTTTTCTTCTATCAGCAGTAAAGTGGAATTCATTCTGTACCTGGGTTTCGTAAAGCGCATACCTTTACCAATCTAGGTACCTTCATTCTATTTTCAGTTACATTTTTTGTATAGTAGTCAATTTGAGTTAAAATAGAATTGAAATTCGGTGTTTTTCATTCCAAAAATTAAGCATCGGTTGTACTATATTTTGTCTCTCATCGGCCTAAATTTAGCTAGAAAAAAATTCAAAAAGTAATACGCATTTAAAAACAAATCTTACCCGAACAGTCTTTCTCGCATTCTAATTGATCATAATTGTGTGACTCAGCATCGCAGATCTCTTTACAGGTTCTACAAGTTAAATCTTGATTTGAACAGTACTCGTATCGGCCACATAAATTTTGACCGCATTTTTTATTTACAATAAGAGCCGAATGTGCGAGAGTAAGATTAAACAGTGTTGCAACGATCAATGGCCACAGCAAAATCCTCAAATTGAGTGTCATTTTTCTGAAAAAGTTACAATATGCATCAGATAACAGTGTACAATGGATCTTTAACATAATGTATCAATAGTATAATGCTACAGGTAGTTATAGGTACGATTCATTGTGAATATAATCTAAAACACGCCGCCGGTGTCATTATATTCGAAAAAAAAAAAAAAATGAACCTAATCAGATGAGTGATAAGCTAATACGTACGACATATTTTCGAGTCGTATTTTATCGCTGCAAGGTCGGACCCCACCTTAATTCCACCTGTAATAATTCCCTTATGGTTTCCTTTATCGTATATTTACTCGTTTTGTTTTCTCTTTCTAAACTGATAAGCAACTTCCTCTTATCACTAATATTCGCCGTTTGATCGAGTACCATATTGCAATTAATATATATACGAGTACGATACTCGTAAAATATCGGTCACGTTACGTGACGACGATCTAACTGTTCAATGCGATAAATACGAAGGTACACGTATTGAAAGATATTGTACTTGGTCGTACTTTACTAAAGAATTCCAAACATATTCAGAGTCAGAGTGAACGAATATTTAAAAATAAACAGCCAGTTATCCTCGAAATTAGTCGTCATTTTGAATTGACTAATAAGTAACTATAAGAAGATACCAATAACGACAACAGAGATACTAATGAATAAGATATCAATAATTTTAACGACCTTGGATTTTCCAATTTCAAACGTGATCGAACTTCTTGTTTGGTTGTGCGCAAACAACCGATTCGAAACTGAAACCTAAAATGATTTAGTCATTTGATTTGGAAAATGGCATACATTTATCTGGATCGAGAATCGAGAAAGTGGTTGTAACGTTTCGAACATTCGAATATTCTAATACGGGTGAAAATTTCGATACAGCGAATATTCTAGTCGTTCGTTATGGATGTTTTACGATCGTGATTGTAACTTAGCTCATCTTAATGCTTTAGGCTATCTCTATCTCTTTCTTTCATCGCCAAAATTACGCCGAATGAAATATAAAGTAAATTGGAAAATTTTTAGAACTGACTCATGGGCTATAAATTAACACTCATCAGCATATTCTCATCTGTAGTCATCTCGTCGTATCCGAAACTTCAAAATAAAAAAAAAAAACATATCTTCCACACCTGCGGATATATTTTCAACACTACTAACTACGTGCATTATATCGAAGTACATATTCATACTAAACAAATACACAACGCCATATGCATAGTACAAATACAATGTTTTCTCGAATATTTCACAAACCAACTATAACAATTATGCAAAACAAGAGAAATTGTAGTTTTTTTTTTTGTGTCTTCGTGTTGACTTGTGCTCAGCAAAGGTTTCAAGAACAGAATGTGAGAATAAGATGCATGAGGATTATTAAATTGTACCACGATAAACGAACGAATTTCTTGGAAAACTACTTGGATTACTTCAAAATGCTCAAGGTTTTCACAACGATTAACTTCGTAAACACAAGTGAAATAAATTCGCCATTAATTGTCAACATTTACAATATGTAGGTAACGAATATCACCTGCATTTTTGTGTTAGCAAACATCTGTTTGCAAACGTTATCGAATAACTTGTACAAAAATTTAGATACTAACACCAACATCGATACAGCATAAATACCGCAATGTCCAATCGTACAATATAGAATTTCATAGCCTACATTTCAAAAAGCACTCAAGTATTATGGTGAATATTCGCGTACGAGTGTTATGATCCGCCATTTGAGCAAAATAAATACATTTCGCGACCACCTACGCGTTATCTAAACCAAACCTAATTCATAGTTTTTATTTTTGTTTTCACCTGTTGATTATTATATGTGATTTTGTACATATCTGATAAAAGATACTTACCAATTTGAGGTTTTTTCATGCTCCGTGCAGATGAAATAATGAAATTCACTCGAAAACGACTACATTTTTAATTAATTAAAACTATATAAAACGTCGCATTATTTTCGATTAAAACACCCAACTACGTAAAACGTGGCTATGACTCAAGAAGCGACTTTCAAGTCTCTGGTATGGAGACCTCGATGGTAATGGTACATTCCATTGTATTTCACGCCAATTGGCAGAACTGGCGCTGATAGCTTCAGGTAAACTAGGTATAGTGGGAGAGCCGAAGCAGGTAGATACAAATGTATCCAGGGGTGACCAAAGTCGTTTCATACCTGTATATTATTTTCATCGTGGGTGGGGAATATACTCGTATAAGGTATACTGCCTTCGTATAGTATTAATTTTTACGAATGTGTTTACGGGTTTGAAAAAAAAAACACATTTGAGAGGTTTATTGTTTCTGTAGATGTTGGCACCGAAGTATTGTAGGTAATGGGATTTTAATAGAGGAAAATTTTTTACAAATTTTTCATCGGTTAATAAGCGTAACAAAATGGCGATTAAATTTCGATTTCGTAGTACGAATTTTTTACTATCGTCATTAATCGATTTTTTTTTTTTGTTATTTACTATTGGTTGACATTTCGTGATGGTTACTTATACTTACTTTGCGAGAGGTTGATTTCTTTTTCCAAGAAGTGCCTAGGTATTTTTCGTCTAAAATTTCAACGCGTAATATATGGCTCAGGAAATCGTTTAGATTTGGGACGATGATATTATTTGTAGGGTACGAAAAGAGGGAGGAAAGATTGATTAGAATTGTGTGCTAGGAGAATTAAAATCCAAAGTACTGACATACCATGCCAAACTAAAACGTGTTGAAAAATTTATAGTAGGTCTAAATTTTAGTTTTTTAGTAAATTCAATCTAAATTTTAAACTTGGTAAAAGGAAAAATGTTGTGCAGAGATGAAATTTCCAAGTGCGAGGAAGTTCCGAAGTAGGATCGAAGAAGACAGGATAGAAAATATGATTCATCAAGCATTTGCTAATAAACTTGAGGTCGTTTTTTTGCAATATTGTGTCTAAGTTCGTTAGTTCGTTCAAATTTATTTCACGAATTTTGGGCATTTTTTTAAACAGAATTGGACCTTTGAATTTTCCAAAATTGAAATTTTGAACTGAACTAACTACGTTTAGTTTTACCTCGTTTTTTCTATTACTTCTACTCTTTGCGTTGTTATTAATTTTAGGCACAAAACTGCAGAACAAAATATTAGAAGAGAAATGATTTTTGATCCTGAAAATAAGTCACATTGATGACTCACGAGAGTTGACACAGTGATTGAAGGAATGTCCGAGTAATGTTGGACCCCTTCTTTGAAAATCGGTGATTTTTTCTTTAAAAATATAAGGGCTGGTAATACTAAATGGTGTAAACAAACTAAAACAAACGAACCAATAATATGTTTGTTAACATTGCAACCAATCCACATTTTTTGTTAAAAAAAGAATTATTTCCTAGTGAGGGAATGTAACATTACTTGGACATCTGGTAAGCCTTTCTAAATACCTAACTGTAATGAATTTTTTCCAGAACGATGATCTCATTAGGCAATTTGATACAGTACCTAAAATACATCATGAACTGGTTATCTACTTGAAGCTTACGATCCAGATCAAAAAATTTCAATGTCTACTAAATGTGTTGTAGTCAATTTTTAGCCTGATTTGCTATGTCATATTGTTAATCAAAATCAGCTATTACGAACTATTGACCTACAACCGACGAGAGAGGATATCAACAATATTCGTTTTGGGGTCCTGGAAAACCATTTTATTTTTTTTTTTTTCCGCAATTGAAAAATTATTTGCTCAGCTCGATACCGGTCAAAATCGATCAAATTTGAGGAATAGACTTCGGTTGGTGTGCTATTTGGTATTCTGGTATTCTGGAGTGGGAATGAACTCGAATCAAAATTCAGCTGTGCTCAAATTGGGGGGGGGGGAGTGTTGTGAAACTGAAATCGTAAAAATTGTTCCTTTTTAAACCAAT
>FIZR01007600.1:0-14250 GCA_900060175.1 Ferrisia virgata
CGAAATTGACTATTTGTCTAAAATTATTTTTATATCGACACTAAATATCAGTCAAAATGGGTGAAATTGGTAGTAAGGGTTCACTCATACCATACCAGTAAATGCATACCATGACAGATCATTTTTGATGGGTTAGAAGTACCGGCAAACCGGTTTGGAATTTCCAAAATACCCCAAATCGGACTATTTCTGTGAAGTTATTTTTATATTGTCACTAAATACCAATTAGAATGGATGAAAATCGTAGTAGGGGCTCATTCATTCCATACCAGTAAATGCATACCATGATAGATCATTTTTGATGGTTACAAGTACAGGCAGACTGGTTTGGAATTTCCAAAATACCCCGAAATTGACTATTTGTCTAAAATTATTTTTATATCGACACTAAATATCAGTCAAAATGGGTGAAATTGGTAGTAAGGGTTCACTCATACCATACCAGTAAATGCATACCATGACAGATCATTTTTGATGGGTTAGAAGTACCGGCAAACCGGTTTGGAATTTCCAAAATGCCCAAAATTAGACTATTCCTGTGAAGTTATTTTTATATTGTCATTAAATACCAGTCAAAATGGATGAAAATGGTAGTAGAGGTTCACTCATACGATACCAGTAAATGCATACCATGACAGATCATTTTTGTTGGGTTAGAAGTACTGGCAAACCGGTTTGGAATTTCCAAAATGCCCGAAATTGGACTATTTATGTGAAATTATTTTTATATTGTCACTAAATACTAGTCAAAATGGGTGAATTTGGTAGTAAGGGTTCACTCATACGATACCAGTAAATGCATACCATGACAGATCATTTTTGATGGGTTAGAAGTACCGGCAAACCGGTTTGGAATTTCCAAAATACCCCAAATCGGACTATTTTTGTGAAATTATTTTTATATTGTCACTAAATACCAGTCAAAATGGGTGAAATTGGTAGTAAGGATTCACTCATACCATACCAGTAAATGCAGACCATGACAGATCATTTTTTATGGTTCGGTTTGAAATTGGGAAAATATGATGAATTTTCCCAGCAGTTGTCGCGGTAAGAATGTAGTAGTGTGGTATGAATGAACTCATAACCTGGTTTTTACTAATTTTGACTAGTAATTAGTGTCGATATAAAAGTAATTTCTGAGAAATAGTTTAAGCTATGAGTGTTTTGAAAATTCCAAACCGGTTTGCCTGTACTAGTAACCATAAAAAATGATCTGTCAGGGTATGTATGTACTAGCATAATGTGAATGAATCTCTACTCTGATTTTCACCCATTTTGACTGGTATTTAGTGTCGATATAAGAATAATTTTCGACAAATAGTTCTTTCATTGTATTTTTCGAATACCAAACCGGTCTGCCGGTACTTGTAACCATCAAAAATGATCTGTCATGGTATGCATTCACTGGTATGATATGAATGAGCCCCTACTACGATTTTCATCCATATTGACTGATATTTAGTGTCGATATAAAAATAATTTTAGACAAATAGTCAATTTAGGGGTATTTTGGAAATTCCAAACCAGTCTGCCTGTACTTGTAACCATCAAAAATGATCTGTCATGGTATGCATTTACTGGTATGGTATGAGTGGACCCCTACTACGATTTTCATCCATTTTAATTGGTATTTAGTGACAATATAAAAATAATTTTATACAAATAGTTCGATTTTGGGTATTTTTGAAATTCCAAACCTGTCTGCCTATACTAGTAACCATTAAAAATGATCTGGCATAGTGTGCATGTACCAGCAGGATGTAAATGAATCACTACTACGATTTTCATGCGTTTTGCCTGGTATTTAGTGGCAATATGAAAACAATTTTCGACAAATATTCGAATTCGGATTATTTTGAAAAATTTCAAACCGGTCTGCCGGTCCCTTACAGCCACTCAAAGTGGTCATTCATCATGGATATGTAATGGTGAGGTATGAAAGAACCTATGTATGCAATTTGTTCATTTTGGAATCAGCTATTTCATTCGGTGACACTTTAACCCCGTCTGCCGACCCTTAGCAACTACTCGACGAGTTTCCCCTTTTGGATTTGAGTTTTGGGGTTACAGATGTATCTTACCATGTCAGTTTCATCCATTTTGTGATCAACTATTTTGAAATTTTGCGTTTTAAAATCAGCTGAAAAAAAAATACTCCTAGCTCTCAGTCTACTAGTTTTCGAACCTGTATTTACCGCCTATCTACATTCACGCATACACTAATTCTGGCCAAGTGGGAGGGGGGGGGAATCAAATTAAAAGACAACTTTATATTCTAAACGCGCCAGCGGTAAACTACACGAGTAGTTTTATTCTGCGAATATACGTACGTATATTTTCCGTGTGCTTCGGAAGAGCTTTTGTGGGTACGTAAACCCTGCGGACTGTATTTCTTTTCTGTATACGATTTTGTAGAAGCGAGCACCGAAGCGGAGAATACCCATACGTAAGCTGAAAACTTTTCTCGTGTTGGCACAAATTTGTACCGTGTGTACGTATAGTTTATTTGCTCACGTTAAGAAGGTTGTCGTGTGAGAGGTTTGAAACTACCATGAATGTTCGTGTATGTGGATTGAGTTCCGAAATGGGTGTTTTCATTGTCGTTACTCGTGTAACGAATGTGCGATCTTTTGTTGGCCATTGATTAACTGTTTTCTGCAACCAGTTAATTTTTTCTGAACGCGATGAAAAATTTATATACAGCGTGTCCTAATTGAGCTAGTCCTTGTAGTACGTATCTTTGCGTAACCTTAGGATTGCAGGAACTGAGATGTGCTTTAGTAGTCTGGGGGGGGGGATTTACTTTTTGATGTCAAGATTGAAATTTTTCTAGTGTACTCGCGACTTTTTAATTTATCGCTGGAGGTTGCATCGATGAGAAATGTACTTTAGGGTAGGTGTTTCTTATCACATGAATGTCAGCGCTTTGAGAGTCATTCTGTGAAAAACGTTACGTTTTTCACAATATTATCAATCGCAATGGGTTTCCTTCAAATTTCTTGAAGAATTTTAAATAGTGGAGTTTTAGATAACCACTGTTTTACTTTAAAGTGTAATTTTTGCGTTGAAGAAGGGAAATTTAACGTTAAAATGTAATGTTGGCAACAGTTTTTTCTAAAATGTAGATTAATTTCAAAGAAAAGCGGAAAAATTGATGGTTGATTTTTGGACTTCATGTTAGAATGTTTAACCTAACGTGTATGGTGGGAGGGGGGGAGCTTGGGTATTAGCTTTAAGTATGAGTTTTAGTAAAAAAAAAAAAGCTAGCACGAAGATGATTTTATAATTTTACCTGATTTTCGATTATTTTTAACGATTTTTTTCATATTTTAGTTGAATTTTCAACCAGTTTTCAATGTTTTTCATTGACATTTGATCAATTTTTAGGGACTTTTTAGCTACTTTTTTCGAATTTTTACGCATTTTTCGATGATTTTCAACCATTTTTTTTTCATAATTTAGGTTAATTTTCACCGATTTTTCAGCATTTTTTATTGATTTTCGATCAATTTTTTGCACTTTGTAACCATTTTTTTGGAATTTCTGCCCAATTTTTATCCAATTTGGTCAAACTTTTTCTAATTTTCGATAATTTTTAATTATCTTTTCATATTTTAGGTGAATTTTTACCCATTTTTCAACATTCCTTTGTTATTTTTGATCAATGTTTCGCATTTTTTACCCATCTTATTAAGGTTTTACTCAATTTTTGATGATTATTAACGATCTTTATTATATTTTAGGTCAATTTTTACTTAATTTGTCAAGTTTTTCCCAATAGTTGATTATTTTTTAATGTTTTTTTTTTTTCGTAATTTATGCCATTTTTCATCTATTTTTCAACATTATATTGCGATTTCTTTAGTACTTCTCATAAATTTTAATCAATTTTTACGAAATTTCTGATGATTGTTAACGAGCTTTTTTTTTTATTTTGTTTAGTTTAATGTCAGAACTATTTATAAAAACATAATGTGACGTTCAATTACAATATTTTGATATTTGAAGGCCAACTTTTTTTTTCATGATTCCTGATTAATTTTTTTCTACTTTTTACACATTTTTTTAAATCTTTACCAAAATTTTACTCGTTTTTGTCGAATTGTTTCCAATTTTTTTTTTTTACTTTTATTTTCTTTTTTCATATTTTATGTCCTTTTTAACCTATTTTTTTACCAAATTCTTACCTAATTTTCGATGATCAATTTTTACCCGTTTTTCAACATTTCTTTGTGATTTTCAATCGATCTTTTGCACAGTTTACCCATTTTAAACAATTTTTAACCCAATTATCTACACTTTACCCATTTTTACGTAATTATTGATGATTTTTATCAATTTTTATCGTTTTGTGTCTAATGTTAGGTCAATTTTTTCCATTTTTGTCAAATTTTTCTAAATTTTCAATGATTTTTAATGATTTTTTTTCAAAATTAAGGTCATTTATCATTTATTTTTCTACATAATTGTGGGATTTTCGTCATTTGCATATTTCACCCATGTTAATCGATTTTTTATACAATATCCTATGATTTTCAACGGTCTTTTTCATATTTGGTCTATTTTCACTCGTTTTTCTACTTTTTTTTTTGTGATTTTTGCACTTTATATTGAAATGTTATTTAAATTTAAAAAACAAAAAAAATATTGAAAAATTACAATTTG
This sequence comes from Ferrisia virgata, assembly GCA_900060175.1. Lineage (NCBI taxonomy): Eukaryota > Metazoa > Arthropoda > Insecta > Hemiptera > Pseudococcidae > Ferrisia > Ferrisia virgata. Next base: position 4,669 of record FIZR01007600.1, read on the forward strand.
GGGATGAAAAAAATTGAGAAATGAAAAAAATTAAAGTATAAAAAATTGAAAAATTATGTTTGCACGTGTTGAAATGCTGTCACGGACTTCAAATTAAGATAATCAAAAATAAATATTAAAAAATAGAATCATAAAAAAATCATAACTTTAAAAAAATTTAAAAATTAAAAATTAAAAAATTTAAAATTGGTTGATTTTTGATTTGACGTGTTTGATTGGAAATTGGTGATGATGGTTGATTGTAATTTTTCTGGCAAATAATAAAATCTTATGTCAAATTATAGTGAAAAAAGAGTAAACGTTTTTGATTTAAAGTTTCTGATTAAAAACTCGAGATGGACAAATGATTATGAATGATTTTTGCACTTTATGATAGTAATGTTGTGTAAAAAAATTGAAAAACCAAAAAAAAATTAAAAATTAAAATAATTTGTAGATGGAAAAGTTGAGAAATAAAAAAAATTAAAACATAAAAAATTGAAAAATTATGTTTGCACTTGTTGAAATGTTGTCAAGGACTTCGAATTAAGAAAATCAAAAATATAAATTAAAAAATAAAATAATAAAAAAAATCATAACTTTGAAAAAATTAAAAATTGAGAATTTTTTGATTTTTGATTTGAAGTGTTTGATTGGCAATTCCTGATGATTGATGGTTAACTGTAATTTTTCTAGGAAATAATCAAATCTAATGTCAAATTAATGCGAAAAATGAGTAAACGTTTTCGGTTTAAAATTTTTGATCTAAAACTCGCCATAAACAGAAGATCATGAATGAATTTTGCATTTCATGTTGAAATGTAGACATGGATGTTATGGTGTCTCGTATTTTGCAAAAGTAGGAATTTCAAAACGCAAACCCCCTAAATTTTTTCGTCTCACACCCGAAACACTTTTAAGCTGTATTTCGATCAAATCGAAGCACGTTAAACCGTGCAGACTTGGCCCTCAAGTCACGTATATTTACAGAATTTCCGAGTAGTGTAAGTTTTTCAATTGTTGAATTTTTTCAAGAAAAAAAGATGTGTAAAGCACAGTAACTTGAGCATAAAACATGTAAATAATTTTTTGCGCTAGATCAAAATTATAGGAGGTATGAAAGATCAAAGATTAACAAAAAGATTCATACTTCTGAAAATAAGCATGAGGGTGGATCAGGAAGAGAACCAATTTCCCGGATTTCAAACAATTTTTACCGAAGATACTTTCAGTGGGAAATGCTTTGAGCTCCTTACCTCTAAAGAGGGTGGTACTGGGAGCCCCCTAAGTATAGTGATTTTTGATTAAATCTTGATTACGAGTGACAACCCCCCCCCCCACTTTGAGGTAAAGGGCTCGAATTTTGTGTGGTACATTTTCCACTCGACGTAAGCATCCTCAGTAAAAATGGTTGAAATCAGAAAATCAGTCCCCTTTCTGACCCAGCCTCGTGCTTATTTCAGGAGTATGCTTATTTTTGTCAATTTTTGACCTTTCTTAACTTCTATAATTTTGATCTCGCGAAAAAAATTATTTATAGGTATGTTTCATTCCATGCTTTTGCGAAATAAGGGACACCCTAATGGATATGTTTCATATCCATGATCTAGGGGAAAAGTGCCTAATTTTTTATTCATATTTCAGGTCAACTTTTGCCCATCCTTCGACATTTTTTTTTTCTTATCTTAGAATCAATTTTCTGCTATCGAATTTTCACAAAATTTTCGATAATTTTGAACGAATTTATTTCGTAGTTTAGATCACCTTTCATCCACTTTCAACGTTGCAGTTTAAACTAAACTGCAAATTTTAATGTGACGCTAGCTTCGTCAAGTTCACTTGCGGTTTTATCATTTGAAGTTGATGGTTTATTATCAATGGCTTTGCGGCACCACATTACGTATAAATTCCATGTCGACTGCTACATTTTGCTACCTATATTCATTGAAATCGTCATCAATTATACTCGGTTTTAATTCTAAACTACCCAACACGTAGCGAATTACGAACGTCGCCGTCGTAAGATGTCACTTGTTGTATTCGTATTCAGACGTTGGTTCGGTTCGGATACGTGTGCATTAAATGAATCTGCGGGTGTTCCAAGTATAGCTACTCGTTCTTGTACGTGTGCCTGAGTACGGTGCTTTTCTCATTTATGAGAAACGCGAAGAAAATCTCTTCTCAAGCAAACACACCCGTAACCAAAGTGTCTACGTTGGTAACGCTTAATGCTCGCCATTAATAAAAGAAACCATAATACACGAACGTGTTAGCTTTCTCCTTCGCTGAGCTGGCACGGTATTAATTGTGTCAACACGTTAAACGGTATTATATGTATCTGGGGGGTACAAATGCTCGTACCCTTACCCGTCCTATTCAACTGTATATTTTGCTCGCAAACACAACCCTCAACAGTAAAACCTGAAGCCTGCGAGATCTCGAAACGCTGTGCTCGATTAAACTGTCAATTAAGCACGTGTAACTGTTTTTACGTGCGTCGAATTTCAATTCAATTATTCGACGGCTCGTTATTCGCGTGTGTGTTGATCTGTAAACCTGATGCTGAAGTGGTGTTGAGCTTTTATTTGTGTATATGTTAATACTTCACCCTTCGTTCGCCCCCTACCCTCTTTTTCATTATATTTGTTGTAATATGCGCGTCCTTGGTTGTGAAAGGGGTGATGTTTTTTTGGAGAGGAAAAAAACATGGTACGCGGTTCATAAATCGAGGTCAAATGTTACGTATAACAAGGTTCAGGGTTGATAATAATTCGACGGTTTTCAAACACAGTCCTTAGCATTCTTCTAGTCTATATTATAAATGGAAGTTCCACGTTCTTTGGAACGCCATCACGCGTTTACCACTGTTCGTAGCACTTCGTGAATTATGCCATTCGGAGCTGCGTGATCTGTTGATGGTTTATAGCGTTTGAAATTTTTAAAAATCAACTTTAAAAAGATCAAAAAGTTCAAAAAGTTATTCGAATTAGAGAGCTTTAGTAACCAACTTTCTCTTGTCAATGTCTTCCTCCTTCCTTTGGGGTGTAAATTTTTACAAAAATTCATGTTGATAGACCCATCATTCCTCAAAACATTTAGATTCAAATCATAATTTTTCTTCAAATACGTGCCAACAGAGAATTTAAAAAAAAAAAACGTTTTTTCGATATTCTGGGTGAAGGGATGATGGGACGGGGAAAAATTTTTTGTCCCTAAAATTTACTCAGGGGCATTCAATTATGTTTCGTGAAAATTTTGAAAATCTGAGATCAAGGGCATTTCGTTATATTTATCGGGAAATACCCTTTTGTATGTCACCAAAAATGATATTCATTCGAGCAAATTTTTCGTTCGCAAAATTTTACATGGGAAGGTGTGGGAGGAAGGGGGGAGGGGTTATTGGGGCGATGTTAAATTTTGAAAATCGAAAATTAGTCCACATTGTGGTTTTGAAAAGTAGACCTTGTAATAGTTAACGTTTGCAGCGTTTTTGGTTGCATGCAGAATTTGCCTATCCGGATTATTTAAAGGGGATTGTAAAATTCAAACGAATGTTGACTCTTCAATATTGGTGATAGGTGAAATGTGTATATGACAAAATTTGTTGGAAATATTTTTATCTACAAGCTCCGCTACTTAGATTGGTGATCAGATCAAAATTCTGAAATTGCTCATTTGTCAAATTTTCAATCTCTGTACAGCATTATCCATGAGTGACATTGAGGCTCAAATTATTATGGTAGAATTCGTGTCTGCTTGTACTACTCATCTTAACTAGTGTTGCTCCTTAACTCCTTGACTTCTTTGTGGTTGGTGGTCAAGATGAAAAACTGGAATTTTATTTAATCAATTACCAAAAGATGTGCCAAGTATATCAGTATCTTCATTAACTCATATTTTTATGTTGTAGCAAAAGAATTTTGAGATCATCAACATCGATTTTTTTCATGCCCAAATCATTAATGAAAATTCAATAAACTGTAGTTCAAGTAAAATTCAACTCCCCCTCTACCATTTTTACTGCAAATTATGCATGTAAATGTGCAAGATTTTCAGTTTTGTCGAAATGGCTTTTTTGGTACACGAAATTAGTCTCTAATGGTTTTCTTCATTCTGGAAATATCTTTACAGCTTAACGGAACCTGTATTTTGGTTAGAAAAATGTTGTGAAAAAAATTCACTGCGAACCATTAAATTGCTCTGGCGTGTTCAAATTTGGACATAAGGTTCATCACATTTCTACTTACCACTACTCCATGTTTTACGTCCCGAGGGCTGCTGAATCGGAGGTAACGTTACCAGTCTCATAACTTTATTAACATATGCATATGTGTAGGTAGGTACCTCTTAAAGTGAAGAATTTTATAGCTGGTATTTATGTACGTAAATGATTAGTATCGCAGTGCCACTATTTGACGAATTCCTCATTCTTAAAGGAACGAGTTCGAATCAGCCTATGATAGGTTTTTTGTTCACAGATACTCAAAATAATGATTTTGATGTACTTTGAAAAGTAAATTCAGGTATTTTTTTTTTGATAGGTACTTGGAAAATACCTACCTAATACCTACTCTCATTATGTACTTGTATCGAATTACCTACAATTTCGTTATCTGAAAATGAAATGGTGTCTTTACGACTTTGATTGAACAACGTTTCGAAGTCGTTATGATGGGTTTTTATATTTAATTGTGTAAGTTTGTGGTTTGCGCGAAAGTACTTGCTCCTTTACCGTGTTGGTGATCTTTTGTTGTTTGAAATTAAAATTAAACATTTAGTATATGGCGTGGATTTAGTTTTTCCTCGCAGCCCGGTAGTCTTATCTTTCTCCTTTTCTGCAATGTGTAGACTGTAGATCTAATTGTAGATAACATATTTCGCAGCCTAAACGTATTGTTCGAAATGGTTTCGTTTTAGTATTGGAAAAAGGTGTATTGTGAGAATGATGCGTTTCTATTCTTTCCTTTAGTTTTGCCAATTTTTAATCTAGTGCTCGTTCAGTCTCGTCGTGATTTCAAGTCAAATCGAAGTTGTTGTCTTGGCGTGTATTTAAAAATGCAAAAAATCGTATTCGCGATTCATTTTTTATTTGGAATCTGTTTTCGTGTAGATTGTTCGTATTTTAAATCTAATTAGAAGTAAAGGTCCAATTCTGCGCAGATGTAAGTAGCTGAATTGGCGAGTGTATTTTCTTAGAACAAATGTCGTTGGTGTATCATTTAAAATTATGTAATTTACAAATAAGTTTTTCAAATAATTTTTTTGCATATGCCCCATATCGATAATATATATGCTCACTAGGTGTTTTTATACGTGTATGTGAGATTATATTGAGAAAGGGGCGTTCGGTTTTTTTATGAGATGATTTTTTTTGGTTTCGATCATGGTTCCATTTGATCATTTTTTCTCATTTACATATTTTTTTTTCTCGTTGAAATTACGTATCTTGTGCTACTACTTGGACCAGAAGTTATCGTTTGAAAATTATTCAACTTTGGTTTCTAATATTGTAATTCTACTTGTTGGACGAATACCTAGGTACAGTAAATTGCTAAAAATCGAATCAAATTCAGAAAAGTTTTCCCATTACTTTTCATGCTATAGAAAAAAGAAAATTGTTTCGTCTGCAGATAATAATATAATGAATCGTAAAGAAATTATAATTCCATTTTCGCGGTTCGAGCTATGCCTTTTTTTTTCACACTTATTCAAGCTGCTGCAACTTATCGTTTTTCTTTTGAGTTGCGATAAAGCAAAGTTATACCGTATCTTTGTAAAGCTCGTTAAAATTAGTTAATCTTTCGAGAATGATTAATCAAAGTTTTACGCATAAATTATAATAGGTAGCTTTTGCGTATAATAAATTTATTCCAGACGCGATATTATTTTTATTAAATTAACCCGGTAATGAAAGAAAACAGAAGAAAATTCGTACATGATATCTAATGTAAATAGGTAAGGTATCGTGGTATAGATGAGTAGGCAAACGACAACGTACCCGGGTATAAAAGAAGAGAATTACGCAGCCTAAAAACCGTTATCTTTCACAGCCCATAGCCCAAATCTAAAACGTATTACTAGATCCATGGTGAAGTCTTATACATCGACCTACGTATATATACTTACCCATAAAGTTAAGGATTAAATCGCCAAAATTTACTTAGAAACGTATATTCATATTCGATATAGAAGAATTTTAATTATTCTTATTTTCTTATTATTTTATGATCGGTGTGATCATAAAATTGTCCACGCAGTTAACTGGTGTTGAGATGAAACCGAAGCTCTTATCACATCTTTTAAACATTACCTGCTCTTACGTGAAGTATTTAAGTGTTATTGATGTATATAGGTTAAATAAGTAGTACCTGGTTTGACGCCATTCGAACCGTTTGGTGATATTTTCTAATGATTATTGGACCAGTTTTTTTTTTCGAGTAATTTTTAGTTCAATGCGCAGTCGTATCGAGTGTTAATGCGCTGCGTGAACAGTTGCTTATTTTTTTGGTGCTGCTGCGTGGTTTCGAAATAGATATAGCTTCGTAATGGTAGCTGTAATTTGTATCGATCATACGGTAATTAATTTAGGATCTATTGTAGGTACAACCATCTGTGCACTAATCACAATCCTCCTTCAAGAGTTGCCATTGGTACGCTGGTGGTTGTTCAACGGGAGTCTTAGTTATCGAAAGATAGCTTTTTTCTCACAGACTTGGATAATCTTCTCTCCCTCCCAAAAAAAACGTACTTTTGTTGTCGATTATGAAGAATATCCAATAATAATATACTGAAGTGTGTAGAATTATAAGAAGAGTTTTTTTTTTCGTCGCGCAGTGCCTTTTCTTAATTTTGTCGTCTTCGTGTATTGCGACTTGATAAAACGCGCAATCTGTTCGGAATACTAATTTTTGAAAGTCGAAAAGTATTTCGAAATACGAGAAAATAATTATTAAACTTCGGCTAAAATTAAAATAATAATAAGAGGGGGTTCGTGGAAAGAATGAAAAAAGATAATTAGAAAAGTTTACTCGACGGGTATTAATTTATTTAAAACTGCGGAGATATTTGTGCTGTATGTATTCAAGAAGAAGTGGTATTAGAAAGAGTTGATTTTTAATAACGCTCGACTGACGAAGCGTATTTTTGTTGTCGAATGATTGTATTTTTTTTTTTACTCGTCTCAGTCTGTGGAGAATGCTTCTGATGCAAACTTCGCCGAATGAGTGTGAGTTGAATGATTGTTCCATAATTAGAATTACATTCTGTATCGTGGAGGTTGAGGTAAAAGAAATTAGTTTGCCTGATTTTCTGTGTCATATTGTCAATAAAAATCAGGTTGTTACAGTCTATAGACCAATGGCCCTTGGCGAGAGGTGGGTCATACCAACAAAATCTGTTTTGGTGTCCTGAAAGCCGATTAAAATAATTTTTGGCCATGTCAGATATTTATATTTATTTTTCCCTCGAACATTAAATCATTTACTCTGCTTGATACTGACCAAAATCGCTCCAATTCGATCAATCGACTCAGTTTGGCGGCGGATAATGTCAGTTTGGTGTCAAGAATAATTATTGCTTTGCCCACTTTAATAGGCATTGCAATTACTGCATTAATTTTGAATCAGAATACACTATTAATATTCTATGGCACAAAAGTGGTATACTTTTGGCAAATTTTTGAGTTTCAGGTGACACTTAAACGGTACATCATTGGCGAACTTCTAACATATATTTGATGACACTATCACGACACAAATATGCTATAAGTTTGGCATTTTTGTTGGCATTTTAATGATGTATAAATGACATATTTCTGGCACTTGTAAGATTATAATCTATTGGCATAAATCTGACGTGAAGTTGATGTTTCTGTTGACACGTCGGCACAAATGTGTCATATGATTGGCGCTTTTGTTTGTACTTTAATGAAGTATGCGTGATAGACTTTCATTTTGCGACTCGGTAGTGGCATGTTGTTAGCAACATTATAGCACCTTTTTGACACAGTTGTAGCATGCTTTTGACTTCGTTTTGACAGTACACTATTGCCATTATAATGACATCTGACATGTTTTTGACTTGATTATGACACTAATGTGATTTGGTAGTGGAAAGCTTCTGACGACATTATGATACAGTGGTGGGCATACTTCTGACACTACTTTGGTACATTTCTGACGCAATTGTGACATATTTTTTAGACATCTAGAATATTTTTAAAAATTGTGTCAAAATGTGTCACAATTGCGTCAGAGATGTGTCAAAGTAGTGTCAGAATGGTGTTAGAAACGTGCCACAACCATGTTAGGATGGTGTTATAATGTTGTCAGAAGCGTGCCATTACTAAGTCACATAAGTGTCATATACTGTCACAGTAGCTGAATTGGCAAAGAAGTTGATTTCTACCCAAGAGGTCCTAGGTTCAAATCCCACCACAAGTGTAAAAATTTTTTTTAAATTCGCAAGTTAGTATAAATAACATAATTAATCAATTAATAGCTTAATGTGTAGCAATTCAGTACAATGGAAAATAAAATATGTCAGAAACGAGTCATTTTTGCAACAAGATGTGTTTTTTTTTGCATCAGAAGTGTAACACTATCACGTCAGAAATGTGTCACTATCGCGTCAAAAACATGTCACTATGGTGTCAAATATATGTCTTTAATATGTCACAGTAACGTCATAGTCTTGCCATAAGGAAGTCATTTCAGAGTCATCTTGGTGCTAAAATTGCACCATTTCAATGACACTGTCACTAGTGATCTCCTCTGATTGGCTGAAGCATTACCAGAAGTGTGCCATTTTTGCTGTCTGAAGTCTCATGTCAGAACTGTGTCATCTGACGCTACATCTCCTGACACCACTCGTACGACGGGTGAATGCGAATGATCTTGGGTCAAACTTCAATTTTGCCCCATTTTAGGGGAGGGGGTGCTGAGGGGTCAAAAACACAAAAATTGTTCCTTATTCAGTCACTCGATAGAGAATTCAAAGTTGTATTACGTATCTGAAAATCAACCTCCTAGGTCATTAAGGGGGGGGGGGGAGATATGGAAGTTCTTCTCCTTTTTGACCTTGAAAAAAGGTTGTTCTCCTCCATCACTCGACCGAAATGAGCTACGAAGTTGAAATTTGGTATGTACATTCAGTAGGAGCCGTAGATATGCCTTTTGGGGGTCCCGACTCCGCAGCTCCATTGTACCCCTTCACAGCCCCAAACATGTGGTTTTTTGGTTATTTTTTCTAATATTTGAGTTTGGTCCTCGCTTAACTATTCTTCAAATAGAGCTACAAAATTAAAATTTGGTATGTACATTTAGTAGGGAACTTAGATGTGCTTTTTGGGGGTTTCAATTTTTCGGCCCCATTACACCCTCTCACAGCCCCAAATATATGGTTTTTTGGTAGTTTTTTTCTATTTTTTGAGTTTATTCCTCTCATAACTCCCCTCTGTGATTCTAAGTTCAAAAATTTAAGAAAAATTGTTTTTGAAATACAAATAATCGTTGGTAGGAAATTTTCGCCAGTACCGCTTTTTTTCAGTGTTGCCATTTTGACGGATTTCCCGTCATATCTGGCTTTTTTAATTCCCATTTGACG
>FIZR01007602.1:0-26138 GCA_900060175.1 Ferrisia virgata
AAAAATGTGTCGATTTAGAAAATCCAAAAAAGTAAAAAAAAAAAAAAAAAAAAATGCATCAATTATCAACAGATCTTGACAATTTGAAATCAAACGGAAAAAGAACATATCTGCCTCGCTCTACATGACTTCATAAACCTTTGGAGAGAGCTACGAATATTTCGATGGTTAAACGATGCAAAGGCGACGCATCCTTCTTTGGCTAAATTGTGAAATCAATTTAGACTGGGTAAAAAATGAACAATTAAACGATGCAGTACTCGGTTGAAGTGTAAAAGGTACTCGAGATGACGATAAAATATTGCGGCGATTACCTACGTTCCGGGTTTTCGCGTACGTTGTTTTTCGCGCAGTGTACGAAAAACGCGAGAAATATTGGAAATTTATTCGACGAAATTTGTCGTCGGTTCGGTGATCATTTGTAGATAGAGGTAGTTTTTTCGTCGTCGTCTTATGCGAGGTGAATTTCGCGCTTCGTGCTTTTCCATAATTTATGGACTCGTTAACGAGCGTAAAAGCATCTGTATAAGTTGGAGTAATTTGTAAAGGCGATATTATCTGAGGATGATTTCGATAAAATAGCAAAAAATTACCAATTTGGCACGTGTTTTTTTTTTCTTCCTCAAAATTGGTCGTATTAATTTGTACCCTTTTTTTTATTTTTTTGTTTCAGGTTCGTATATTACGTGGATATTTTTACGAGTACGATTTAAATTGAAGGTTTACCTTTGCCTGTACATATTTTCCAACGGGTAAGTTTATTTTTCGCACTTGGCAACGAAAACGTAAACAAAAAAAAAAAATGGAACGTTGGTTAAATTGTATAATGATATTATGTAAAAAATGTTGATTATTCGGCACAAGTTTTTTAACACTGAGTAAATAACCTTTGCATAACTTTTCGAAGTATCTCTCCTTCTCTTTCTTTCGTCTTTTTTTTCTTCATAAAATCATCACCACCTGGTGTACTTTTACCTTGAATTATTCGTTATGAAATTTTTTCTCAGTGGGTGGGGTCTTTTTGTTATTTAAATTACACGTTATTCGTAATAAGATGTAAAAATTTAGATTGCAGTTTGGTTTTTATTATTTTTGTACTAAAAATTCAACGTTGTTTACGAATTGATAAACGTAACGTATTTATTTCCGCTGATTTTCAATTCTGTTTTAAAGTTTTTGGAACCATTTTATTTGCTTATAATTTGGTACAAAGAAAATATTATACTTAACCCTTCCGCTGTGTCAGTGTGTCGTGCAGACAAAATAATTACCCAAGATTGATGCGACGATGATCGAGATAACGTACAGAATGGAATTTTTTCTACGGAACGATGATTTTTCAACGTTGCCAAACATCCACAGTCGAATGAATAATTTCGTTAGAATAAAACATACAAAAATTCTTACATCTACGATCTTGTTGTAACGCTGTCGATTAAGCGTGTTGTTCTTTGGGTAAACTTGATGAAACGTGCTGCTGGCATCGTTGTGCATAGACACGCAGTGGGTACCAATAGGTATATTTTACTTTACCAATACTTGCTGTTGCACATAAGCCGACTAGACGTATGCACCGAAGAAGATTCTAATGTCTTCATTTTATCGTTATGGTACGTTTGAGGAAAGGTCGATGCTGTGTGTAGCATTTACCGCAGAGTTTTTCGTCACGGTCTAATCGCAATCCATTCATTTTGCCTCATGATGCGTTCATACGACTTCCAAACAATGGTTATCCAGTATTAAAAAACGGGGAATCACGTAAAAAAAAAAAAAACAAAAACACCACCATGAACAACAACAACAACAACAACACGGTGTGGATGAAAGAACGACCTTATAGTTGGTTGGTTTGGTGTATGTGTATGTAGGCTGAAAATATGTAACCTAATGGTTGTTTCGATGGGCAATGGATATCGTAAGCGTACGTTGCTGTTGGTTGGGCTTCGGATTCCGGTGTACTGTACACAAGCACCAGCACCACCTTTACAAATAATGGGTGTTGGGAGTTTTTCGTTACATTTCACACTTTAATGAAATAATTGGCGATGTTACGGCTACTGGAGCGAATTTTGAAGATATAATAGGATCCGTCTAATATACGCTATTAACAACGGTTTATTACACCTACAATGTATCTATCTACCTACCTACCATACTTACCTTTTACCTCTTCTATGTTTGTAGACTATTTATGCTTTTTTTTTTTCATTGCAACGACAAAGCTGCGTTGGTGCTGTTGACTATAGAAATATAATGGAAATAAGTTACGCTCATTGGTAACATCTCAATCTGGTAGGAATTAATCGTCGTGCGAACGTGAGACGATTTAAACAAAAAAAAAAAAAAGTTCATCGACGTTTGGGCATGGGTGGATGGGATTGGAAAAATATATCGCGTTCGTTTCATTATGATTTGTAATGGCATCTGGGTAATCAAGCCTCTGTATATGGTTTCGCGTGGTTTCAAATTAAGGTCCAGAATTTAAAATGAATATTTTGTGAAGCTTGTAATCTAGATATTTACACGTTTGCACGATTCGATTTTGAAGCTGTTTTTTAACAGATGAAACCTGACTACTAAGACTCCAAAATTAGCCACGTTTTGTTTTTTTTTTTTGCTTTCGAAAATACATTCCATTGAAATCCCGATTTGTGAATTACAGAGAATGATAATGGGACGGTTTTCGTGAAACATATCCAAGAAGCTCATAGGACGTTTAATAGTTCCATTTTTTTTTTTTTTTTTAACCTCTAATAAAAGCTCTAAAAGGTTCCGAAGGTCTAATTATGAAATTAATAAGTTAGATTAAATTGGGCTACGTTTACGATGGTGCGGATCGTACGTTTAGTGAAAAATTTCAAACATTGCCCAATTAAAGATGAAAATCCTTCCTCGACTAAAATTTCACGCTTTGTGAATTTTAGCGAAATTTTTCCTTAAAGAAGGGCACAAAGAAGATATAATTTATTTACAGTGTTATTCACCTTGAACATAACGATATAACGGTATTTAATATTATGCCTACCAAGTTGAACTTAATTTGCTCGCATATAATCGAATTTAATTCCAGAAATTGTTGCGAAAATTAGTCAGGTAGGTATAGCCAGGTACCAAGATAGTGTTTTTTTATTAGAGTTGTAAATTCCACTAACCTCGTTCGAAAATATACAAAAACGGCGTGAAAAATTTTCGAGTTTAGAGAAAGGATTTTTGCAAAATTTGTATGGAAATTAAGGCTTATTTTTTAATATTTTTGCAACGTCGATGCGATGGAAAGGATCATTTTTTATATTTTTGTCTGATTTTTACGCCGATTTTCTTCACTGTATTGATCAAGGACACCTACCTTTGTAGGTATTACGTCTTGCGGACCTACTCCTTTTTAGAGCCTTAGAAGACCGGTCAGGCCATTTTCGAACTTTTATGAAGATCGTATTTACCTCTTTTCTTGTTTTTCCTCCTCGAAACTATAGAATTGTTTACTAAATTTGGGTCGAATATGCTGGGTTTGGTAGTCGGCGGGGGGGGGGGGTTANNNNGGGGGGGGGGGGGGGGGGGGGTTAGTCACGGCATAACTTTGAAACGACGGTATGTAAATTTTATTCGTACAATTTAATTTTTTCAAATTGAAAAATCAAAATTTTTCCAAAATTTAATAAAAATAAAAAAAAAGTTCTAAAAATGGAGTTGTACATATTTTACATATACCTTTAAAGGTCATTGGTAACAAGTTTTCGCTGATATCATTTTTTTCAGTAGGTTTTAAGAAATGTCACCTTTGCGTTTCCTCGCGAGTTTCTAAAAAAATTTCGGGAGCTTTCCCTTTCAGGGAGAAATTCAGGATCATGGATATGTAACATAGCCAAGACACATATCCGTGTCAACATTATAACATCAAATCCAAAAATCACTCATAATCATCTTTCATCATGAGTTTCTGATCAAAAACTTCAAATCGAAAATCAAAAACGTCACATTTCCAGAAAATGACTTTCACCATTAAGACATATCCATGTCAAACTAAACGATTTCTTTGCACATTTATTCAATTTAGACATTTTAATATGAAGTTCAAAAATCAGCGGTTTTTTCATTTTAAAATTTTTTTGATCTTTATATTTCAACTTTTTTAATTTATCAATTTTTCGAATTTTTCTCAAAAATGCCCCATTAAAACGTAACATCTGTGACGCTACGTTTCAGAAATTTCACCCCCAGCCCCAAGGTGTATCTATTAAAATAAATTTTTTCAAGCATTCATTTTTCAATTTTTTTCACTTTTTTGTTTTTTATTTTTTTTATTCTTTAATTTTTTAATTTTTAAAAATTTTTGATATGTTTTTCTATTTTTTTTATTAATTATTTCTTATTTCATTTTTTTAATTTTCCAATGTTTTTATTATTTTGATTTCAAATTTTTCATTTTTTAATTTTTCGGGGTTTTCATCAAAAACTTTAAATAAAAAATTTTCAATGTCATGTTTTCAGAAAATCCCCCCCCCTCACCAGCTCTGAGACATATTCATGTCAAAAAGCTCGGATAGAAATTTTTTTTCAAGAAACACCTTCCTGAAATGGATGTAGAACTTTAATTTTTAATTGGGCATAATATTTTAATTTTATGCCCCGAAGGTGATTTTACAGGGATTTTATTGAAAACAGTACGCTCATTTTGGGCCCTCAAAAGCAATTTTTCAATTTTTTTCATGTTTTTGAACATTCATACAGTATTTTTGTATAAACCGAACTATGGTAAAAGTCGTTCCTTTCGTTAAAAATGTATTGAAAAAATTTTTAATCATGTAAAAAAAATTGTTAAAAAATACAAAATTTGGTTCTTTAAGCAATTCCAAAAAATTTTCAGGTGGATTGAAACATTGCACTTGATTTTCTGAAATTGATGCCCCGCATCTATTTCAGAATGACAGATTGGCGGTTACCAATAAAATTTTCTGCACAATTACACAGACTCACGAACAGAAAGATAATGGTGAAAATTTATTGTTGATGATCGTTTTGGATACAAATATTTATGTTAATTTCATTTTTGAAAAAATGTTTCAAATTTTTTTTCAAAAAGGACTACCCTGTTGTTTGTCTTCAGTGCAACAAATAGGTTTAGATTGGGGGCATATTATATACCTATATATCATTATGGAAAATCTTCTGTCTAAATTCAAAAATTTGATATGTTTGTGAGGGGGAGGGGGGTAATTTTGGTATCAGTTATTAGAAAATAAAAATTTGTGTAATGTATTCAAAAATTGAAATGATGATTTTAGAGTGTTCGAGAGCAAAGAAAGAGTAGTTCTCACCTTTTTGTGTTCGAAAAAGTTTTTTCTCGCTTAGACCTCTTTCCCCTTCCCCACAAATTGAGTTAGTAGGCTGATATTTGGTTGGTACGTAGATTTTTTTCTTTCATTTTTTACCAGAAAATTAATTACACCACTTTCTTGTGTAATTAAATTCATGTTGAGAAAATATTGTACTGATGAAAATTGAGATAACCTTAAAAATTTCGACAAGTAATGATGGGTGTAAAATTTGCACCAAAAAAAAAGGTATCGTAATAAACAAATTGTTCATTTATACGTATTCGAATTTCTCGAGAATCTATTTAAGATAAACTCGAACGTCGAATTACCTCTCCCCTCCCACCACCTCTCCTCACGTACTCATTTTCAACCTAACTACTTTCGTAGCTATTGTCTCAAGTATAAATTAAAACGAAACGCATCGAGCGGAAAAAAAAATCTCGACGAATATTATCATTGTTGTCGTCATCGTTGTCGTCGTACTCGTCTTAAGAATTCTAACGATTCTCGCGCGTGTAACTTTTTAACCGAATTTGTGAAAAATTGTCAAAAAATTGTCAACAATTTCCAACTTTACGGTAAGTTTTTAAATTGGCGCGAACGTAAAGTACAATCTTGCGGATTTAGCCTTTTGTCTGGGCGCGATTTTCATTCGGCATTACGTATAATTTCATGACAGTCACGTATCTTTCGAAATACCGAAAAATATAGCGAGAAAATTAAAAGAAGAAAAAAAATGACTGGGAGAGAAAAAAAAAAAAGCTTAAAATACTGCGAACTAACGATGTCCGGGGAATTTTAATATGATTTAGTTCGTACTGTTTGGGCATCTGAGCTGAAAAAATATAAGAACAACCGAGAATTAAAAACAAAATTTCCAACTCTATACGTGTGTGAAAATGAAGACTATATGATAGGAATATACCAGCCACAGTAGGTGGAAGGCGCAGGGTGGAAATAAAAAATACGCCAGCGATTATAAAGTTTATAATTTCAATTCCAGATCGCTTGTTCTCCGGAAACTTTATCCTTTAGAATGGCAACATTATACGTTATAGTATAATCATACTCGCTCGTATACATAGAACCATAGAACTCTCGGTCGACTCGTTCACACGAATGCAGTGTTGACAAATGAAAATAAAAAAATTTTACGAATGAGTTGAACGTTTATTTACGCGAGAGCTTTTTACCTTGAGTTTACAGGTACCTTTACACTTATACATATATATGTATATTATACGATCGTGTTTATGAACTTACCAGATTTTAAAATGTTGTATATAAGGGTTGTTGGTCTTTGAAAAAGGTGGAAAAAAAAAATTTCCCAGCTCGTACCAAACACGCGAGTTACCTACCTGCAGTAATTAATCACATGTGGTAACATGAAAGCTCGTCGAGAAAAATTATACTCCTGGGTATCTGGGATGATTTGCATAATAGTGTTGATACGTTAGAAATACTGCAACCTTGGCTTATGTATTTTCAAAGAAAACAAAATTTTTTGCACCGATGTACGTACGCTTAAACGACTGAAATTGTTTGAACCATATAGACGAGTTGTTTTGGTCAGTGATGCTTTTCTTCAACTGGAGCAGTTACAGTGACCGCGTTTCTTTATTTTTTCCAGAAACGATTTTTTTTCTTCTCCTTCTTGTTACCTTTTTTCTTTTTTTTTTTTTTCTTCTTCGGCATCTATCAAAGTGTGTGTAGAAGGCGCGATAGCGTTGGAAAGAAGGTGAAAACAATAGACATAAAAGGTACCGTCGGAAACTCGGCGATAATTCTCATCGTAATGTCTTTATTGTTCGGCGGCAAGATTGAATATCTTCTATACAGAGATTCCAAATGGTTAAACGCGTATAAGAAGAGAGAAGAGTCCGAAATACGTAGCGTGCAGGCCGCCTTAGCCAGCGAGGAATTCTCGAAACCTCCAAAGGTCCATATTTTACTCGTTAATTCCTTATAATGACATCGAGTTGTGGAAATTCTTGTATACGCAATGGTCCGGTATACCTATTACCTATACAGTTTATATAGGTACTTTTTGTCGTAAATTAGACGAAATGCGAAGCCGAACTGTGGGGTATAAAGAAGGGGCAAGGGTGTTCGGCCGATACGTTAATCAATATCGAAACGATTAAAATCTAGCCAGGATTCGGGTGTTGCGTGGCAATTAATGAACTCGTGAAAATACCCAAGTTGTTATCATTTTTATCTGTTTTTAAATCGAGCAATTTGTGTTGAATTTGTAGAATATCGATGGATAATAAATTAAAACTCCACATTGATACCGAGAGATAATGATGATGATGATGATGAAGCTGGTGGAGATACAGATGGAGATGGAGTTAGCGTGATATCACGTATTTCGCATAAATAATTTAATAAATATTTCAACTTTTAACGGGCTCTAGTGCCAGTTTCATGCTATATTATAGTTTATATTGTATGAGCTGCGATGTAGTATTTATTTATTTATTTTTTTTTCATCACGAATAGACGGAAGGGAAAGAACAAATAGTGATGAAGATGGGGACGGTGGATGTAAAGCGTTAATTGATATATACGCAGGTTTTTTTTTTCCACGACGATGACGTTGTTGGTATTAGGTATAAGTCGTCGAGTCGGTATAAGATTGTCGAACGATTATTGGCTTATACGATTGGATGGCATAAGGGTCAATAAAAAGTACCTACTACCTATAGCAATCCAGCTTTATTGTCCCAATTAGAGACCTGAATTGACTGCAAATGACCAACTAACGCTTCAATGAAGGTATATATAAAATAATAAATTTCTCTAAACGTTGGAAAGCTGTATAAATATTTCGACTTTATTGAAGGTGTTGTTTATTTTTTTCTATGGTTTGATTTCACTATATGTATCGGTTGTTATTTTTCTATCCTATAATAAACATGCAGCGTGGAAGCTTAAAGAAGGAGCAAAAGGGGGTCGTATAATTTACGACATACGTTCGTATATTTGAACATATATATATATATATACTATAAGTAGATAAGTACAAGACGTGAATGAAATTTCACTCAACAATTTTCATTTACACGTAAAAATAACGCGTTTAAATTTTAAGAAGTGAAAGCAAAAAAAAAAAAATTGTTTATCAAATTAATTTCAAAATGAACTTCTTAACGAAATTTAAAGCTCGGTAAAAAGGAGCTGTGTTCTTGCGAACGAAGTGTTAGCGAGAATCGGATTTTATTAGGCTCCTTGCTTCGATAATTTCTTTTGAGGGGTTTTTCCTCGTTGTCAAGATAAAAGATTTTGGAAGCTCTCATTTTGTTCTCTGTCTTTCTCTGTTACTGTTTCTGTGTTCCGATATGGAATGGGCGAAAGTTTAAAAGTAAATTAAGTATAAAAGTTTATTTGCTACGGTGGAGATTGCATGGAAGGAAGTGTAAAGCTAGAAGCGATAAGAAATGGCGAAAAGAAAAAGACTAATTTTAAATTGCAAATGAGAATCGTTGCGTGTGAGGAGGAGAGGTAGTGGAATCGCGAGAATGAGTATTTTTGGCGACTTTTTACGCGGATACGCGATAATTATAAATGTATAACGGATGTGAATGAAACGATACTTACTTGCAATAAAGTGGCTGGGTAAAGATACGTTGATAGGATAAAAAAATGATTGACTCAAAATTGGATAGTGAGATGTTACTGAACTATATTAAAAAATTTTTTAAAATTATTTTTCAATATGATTTAAAAAAATAGTCGACGAGGTCTGACATAATTAACGATCTTTTATAAAAGGAAAATTACTATCCCGGTGGACATTAAAAAAATTTTGGTACTCAAAAATTGAATTGTCAATTTAATTCAAAAGTTTGGGAAGAAACCGTTCAAATTTCAAAAAAAAAAATTAAATTAGCCTGTCTTTCTTTCAAGTAATTTAAACTGTTTTTAAATTTGCTCAAAAATCGTCAAGTCTACATCTTCACGATGTATAAACAAAATTTGATTCTGCAATTCAAATACTTTGATTTTTATCACTGACCCTTCTAAATACATATTAAAATCAGTGGAAAGAGAGGAAGCTGGGATCGTTTTATGTTAAAAAAAATTTTTAATTTTCTTGAAATACCAATGAAAATTTTTCTAAATTTGGGTCCAAACAAAAGATATTAACCCATAATCCAAGGACCTCCTAATTCTTATAGAGTTTAGGATACAATCGTAAAAAAAATTATTGCTTTGCGATACTTTTTGTGGCTGATTTTCATAAAATGAAGAAGATATTCGAATTGTTGACTCACGGAATAAAAAAATTACCGCTCTGGGATGCTTTTTCTTGAATAGAGGTATGGGTAATGGACTAAGGGTACACGTAGATATTACAGTGAATAGAAAATAAACCCAGAGGACGCATCTAAGACCTAAATTAAATCTGTGTAATAAATTTCAACTTCCTATTTTAATTTAGAGGGAAGATGTGAGACATTTTTCGAATGATGGTGGGGGAGGTGAGGAGAGGCTGCGAGTGGCGAGTGTCTAAAATACCAAAATTCTCTAAATAAAACTCATCTGGCACTTACACTCAACCTGCATACCAAATTTTAACTTCCTAACTAAATTTGGAGGGGAGTTATGCGAGGAATGAACTCAAAAAAGACGAAAACCCATCCAAAAAAACAGATTTTTAGGGCTTTAAGAGGTGCAATAGGTCTGAAAAGTCGAAATTCTCAAAAGACCCATCTATTACCTCTACAAGTCAAAATACTAAATTTCAACTTCCCAGCTCAATTTAGAGGAGAGAAAGGGAAAGAATAACCCCTTTTCAAGGTCAAAAAGGAGAAACCTCAATATCTTCCCTCCTAATTCTAAAAGGCTGATTCTTTGATATGTTATATAACTTTGGATTGTCTATCAGTTGACTTAAAAAAGAACATTTTTTGCGATTTTTGTCCCTCAGCACCCCTTCCCAAAATTTTAGAATAACTAAACTTCGACTCAAGCTCATCCCCACTCATATTGCCCATGTAATCCGCTGTCAGACTGAGCGTATTGACGAAAGTGGAACGATTTTGGTCGATATCGAGTAGAGTAAATGATTTTTAGTTTCGGAAAAATGAAATAAAATAAGATACCTGGCATTTGATCCCCCCCCCTCCCCTTTCCCTCGCCGTCATTTGTGGATAATTTGTAATAACCTTGTTTTCTTTGATAATATGACAGAAAATTAGGTTGAAATAATCTTAGTGAATCGTGATCCAATTGTAAAGGCATCCAATCGTGCAGTATTGAATCCAAAAGGGCCTTGAGGAGAGGAGCATTTTTGCACATTTTTCTTATTTCTTTATCATTTGGGTGGCGCTGCAATTTTTTCCGCTCCTATTGGACTTCTTTGGGTCGAAATTCACTAGGATTGCTGTGTTAATCATCCAGCTTTCGTGGTTCAAACCATCAATTTCACCATATTTTGATCAAAATTTAATTCTTCTGGCGTGCAGGTTAATTTAATTCGTTTAAGCTCAAATTTTAGAAAGCTTAATGAAACAAATCAACGTTGGACTTTTGGAAAAGTTCATAAATTTTTCAAAATCAGGTATCAGGTCATCTTAAGAAGGGAGGCGTAGAAGGAAACGTGTGTTTAGACCGAACTTTTCCGAATTTTCTTCAAAAAATGAGAGGGGAAATTTGCCTTTATCATTTCCAATTATCCTTGTTAGGTTAGAAACAAATTTGAACGGGGACCATCAAAATGGCCGAATGGGTGAATGGTTACTGGGGCGACAAATTTTTGGGGAAGGGGAAAAATCATAGTACTTTATTAGCTGAATAGTGATTCTAATAATCATTTGTTCATTTTCAAAGTGCGCCATCACATTAATTTTCATCGTTTAAAAATATTATTTTATCTTCGCTTACTTCCTCTATTTATGAGGTGAGTTTTGAGAAGCTGAATTCTTTTTATTGCGCATTCGCAAAAAAAAAAACGTAGTTTATGTTGAAGTTATTTTAGCAGCAACTTAATTTTGCCCAATAGAGGAAGGAGAAATAGCCTGGCGAATTTTATAAATTGGCAGATTTTTGAGGCCGCAAATTGAAAAATAATTTACTAAAATGTTTCAAAAAGTATAAAATGATTAAAATTTTTCGAATATTTGGTTCAAGATTCGCCCCGACACTACTTATTCTCTTTTTGTTCTCAAGTCTTGAATACTATTGACGAATTTTTTTATAGAGTGGAGGTGGGCTATGAGGTGAAATGAGTGATTCAGGTGATTGTATTCACTTGAGTCAAAGGGGCGACGTGGAAAGAGTTCTCTGGACAGAAAATTCTGAGCTACACCAATGCTATGCCAGTGACAGACAAATAAACTCAGATGAAGATGAAGGTTTGTCAAGTACGATTTTTGAACACGTCGAACAACATCACTTTTTCTCATGTTTCAACCTCTTGTGAGCCAAAAAAAAAAAACGGGAACTGTGTATACTGTCATTCTGGGTACATACATAATCATTTGATGTAAGATATCCAAAAAATAATCGTTCAAGTTTCGAAAAATAGTCATTTTGGTATTTTAGTACGAGATTTTTTTCATTCAACACGAATGACAAGGTATCGTGACAATTTTTAAATTTGACAACCGCCAAGAGTACTTGAATTTCGAACACATTTCGTTCATGTACGAGGAGGTATTACAATCACACAACACGAGTTTCTCATTGAAGTGATCGACGACGAATGAAAAATTCCTGTACAAATGGTAACGTAAAGATGCCAAACATAATGGTGTTGGTCATGTGGGTCGTATTTATTTGTATGTACGTATACGATGAAGATGATGACGATGATGGGTGCTTCGATATATCCTACACGTCACCTGATGGGCACCTCTACTCGCGGATGATGTACCTCTACATAGGTACATTTTGAAAAACACCACTTCTGCGCTCATATTTACATTCATAAGATAACAAACCACAATTACAACGTACAAAACCAAGTACCACTTGTAGGTCTTTTTTTTTTCCTTCAACGAGAAACACGGCTCCAAAAAAATCATATAATAGGTTTTTATTTGGTCGAGATCAAACATTGAAGTAATCCACGGCGAATCATTGTATGTGTACGGACGATAAAAGCAGATGACTACCTTTTTTTTTCCATCGCTTCACCCCCTTTCACCCTGATGCTGCCGATTGTTGCAGCCAGCGAGGTGTATATACAATGACTATATATCGTTGGTATTTGAAGTGAAGACGGCGCAAACACTCCATTTCCAAATAAAACACATTACCATTCGGTATTTGAAAAGACTTCGAGTAAATAACGCCGGGCTGTACAGTGTAGAATTATAGAACCGCGCCGGTCCGTCCGTTGTGCAAACAAAATCCCGAAGCCGGAATATTAATGAAGTGAATCTCGTCGTCGAAGTTTCGTCACCGTGATTTTCGCCGAATCAAAAAAAAAAAGCTCTCGCAATTAACGCGCTTCGCTAAATGCTGTATTGCTGCTGTTCGTTGAAAGGGACACGTTGTGATGATGAAAAAAAAAAAAAAAAAGAGGAGGATATTTCGCTTTGTGTCGTAATCAAACGGCGTTAAGAGCATATGGATTACGTATATCACAAGTACGCAGGTACATCGGTATACGACGAATACTCGAGTTATGTATGATTTCGCAATTGCGAAAATATTGTTCGAATATTGACGTGTTTGGCTTAGCCAAAGCCAAGCTGTAAAGGTATGTCACGAACGATATCGTGATACGTGTTCCATACTGTTCTGTTCTTGGTCGATATCGTTAAATCGATAATAATTCGTGAGGTGAGATTGCAAATGCGATGAAAAAAAAAGATCGCAGCTTGTTTTAGATATTTATCTCGCACGGTGGATTAAAAATATTATACTTAGGCGATCTGTCATGAAAAATGTTTCGTGTAAAGGTAAAAAAAAAAAAAAATAAAAAATAAATACCTACATATATATTGTATCGTAAAGCGAAAAGAAATGGCGCGAGATTTTTATATTTGACGACAACAAGAACTTATTAACAAGAAAGAGGTTTATTTTTTGACGAGAGATGAATTCGCCACGTCGAGTCGGCGGTGGTGTCGTGTTCATATGACAGGACAAAGTTGAGAGAAAAACTTTTGCCCAAAGTTGACTTAATGCACGAATTGCACAGGAGAAACTTTTTACTCTGGATAGAATTGAAGTCGGTGCGTTAAGCGTTCTTACTCGGTTCAGCATGTTTGTGCTCGTCACGTAGTACGAGTTTAGGCCCTTATCCGCCAAGAGACTTACGTTAAATCTCTAACCGACCGTATAAGTAATCGAGTAGGAAAAGTTTTCAATTGACTTGGCGCAAAAGATCGAACTGTAGGTGAATTTTTCTAATGCGATTTTTTCCACAGTCCGACGTGTACATGTACGACGTTTACCTGAAGGAAGGGCGGTATAGCTAATAAATTTTAGATATGTGGCGCTTACATTGAGATGGAATGGAAGCAATGCAGGTTCTCGATTTGCCTGGATTTTTCCACGAATTGAATGTACATCGTACTTTCGAGTTGGAATCTCAGCATACAAAATCTCAGGATCTCCGGTGTCTGAAAAGGCTCGATGAAGCTTCCTTGAATATAATTACGTATGTGGTTTTTGGTTTTTAGACCAGGGAAAATTATTTTGTAACGAATTTATTTTTGGATCCGTAAATACGTCAAAAGTTTACGAATCAATGGTTTTTCATTTTCTTGTAAACACGAAAAGGACCGAAAATTGCGAAGAAAAAATTGAAAAAGTGAACAAAATCACGAAAAGTTGTTTTGAAATGAGCAAAAAATCTACAGAATTGTGTAAAACGTGTAGAAAATTTATTAAAAATTACTCAAAATGTAGATCATTTTGGGAAAAAAACATGTAAATATGGCCGAAAAATGAACATAAAAGTGTCAAAATTGCGTGAAGAGAGACGAACGTCCGCCAAACTTGCGAAAAAAGTGTAGAAAATGTGAAGAAAAGTACGAAAAATTGTGAAAAAAATGTACAAACGAGGAGCGAAAAATCAACAAAATTGCATAAAGTGTTGAAAATGTGAGCAAAACAATGAAAATGGTCGTTTACAAACAATCAGCAAAAATCAAAAAAATTGCGTAAATTGTTTTTAAATGTGAGAAACAGCATGAAAAATCATCAAAAAAAGTGCAAACAATTAGTGAAAAATCAACAAAGTTGCGCTAAGAGGGTCAAACGTCTACCAAAACGTACGAAAAAATTGTAGAAAATGTAAGGAAAAGAATGAAAAATAGTGAAAAAATATACAAATAATGAGCCAGAAATCAACAAAATTCCCCAACAAAAAATTGCCGAAAATGAACGAAAATTGCAATATAAAAAATTGAAAATCTAAGCAAAAAAATTGAAAAAATTGTTTGCAAACATTGTGTAAAAATCAAAAAAATTGTATAAATTGTTGAAAATGTGAGAAATAACGCGAAAAATCGTTTAAAAAAAGTGCAAACACTGAGCAAAAAATCGACAAAATTGCATCAGAAAGGCTGAAAATTTACCGAAATTTGCAAAAAAAAAGTATTGAAAGTGTGACAAAAAATACATGAAAAATTGTCCTAAAAATGTGCAAAAATGTACAAACTGGCGTGAACATTGTTGAAAATCTGAGAAAAAACGTGAAAAATGGGTAAAATTGTTCAACAGATGAGAAAAAACGTGAAAAATTTACAAGAAATTGTGAGAAAAAAAATGAAAAATTGTCAAAAAATTTAAAGGAAAAAAATTGTGTAAAAAGGGCAAAAATTTACCAAAAAGTGTTAAAAATGTGAAAAAAAGATAAAAAATTGACAAAAAAAAGGTACAAAAAATAAGCAAAAAATCGTTAAAACGGCCAGAAATTTACCAAGAAGTACAAAACATGTATTTAAATGTGAGGAAAAAAATGAAAAATTGTCAAAAAATGTACAAAAATTCGCCAAAATTGTGTAAAAATAGCCAAAAATTTACTGAAATGTGTTGAAAATAAAATTAAAAAATTAAAAATCATAATAAAATGAGAGAAAAATTGACAAAGTTGTAAGAAGTGAAGAAAATTTACCGAAAATTGCGAAAAGAATGTGTTTGAAATTGGGGGGGGGGGGAATATGAAAGATTGTTAAAAAATTTGCAAAAAATCGACAAATTTGTATTACAAGGACCGAAAATTCACCAAAAATTTCGAAAAAAAAAAGTGTTAAAAATGTCAGCCAAATCATAGAAAGTTGTCAAAAAACGTGCAAAAAATTGATAAAATAGCGTTAAAGGTGAAAAAAATTCCCCAGAAATTACAAAAATAGGTGTTGTAGATTGATAAAAATCATGAAAAATGATTGAAAACTGAGCAAAAATTTATACCAAAATTAAAAAAAACATGTCTAAAAATGTAAAAATTTATTTGAAATATCGAAAAAAATTCTAAAAGAAAATTTTGAAAACTGGAAAAAAAATAAGTTAATACAAATATTGAGCATTTTCTATGCTTTAAAGCTTAAAATTTATGATACTGAATGTATTTTTTCGAACTGAATCCGAATAAATCTTATAAATTTCTCCACCTGGCTGTAATTTTGTGAAAAAATACATATATTTATACATTTCTACCAAAAATCTGCCATCATGAAAATAGAGATGTTTTAAGCCTTTCGCTACGCAGTTTGATCAATTTCTGTCTGTAGCACGAACTATTGAAATTTGGCAAGAGATGCAGATGTAAAAGCTAGATAGAAGTCTTCGAAGTGCTTCATCGTAGTTTTGATATTTTGTTCTGTTTTAATTTGGTATTTAAGAATTTTATAATTTCACGGTTTTTTTAATCTCTTAATTTTGAAAATACAAAAAAAAATGTTTTGAATTGATTGTTACAAAAATATTCTTAAGTTTAAACGATTGGAAAATGTAGTTTTCCTACGCAGTCACCATTAATGAAAATGATGATTTTACGTCCTACCCTAAGGTATTCAGTAATTTTTAATAACAAGTTTTCGTTAAAAATGATATACGAGACAGGGTTGGACATTAACGCGATCAACTCTTGTCACGTAATCTACTATTATCTCATATCCATATCAGAAGTGTAAAAGAGTCGATAACTCACCCTGTCCTGTATGTTGAGTCATTGACATGCATCCGTACAAAAAGGGTTGATAAGATACATAAGTTTGTTGATTATGTAATTGTGTTCAGGAAATGTTTCGTTATGATTTATTTTGAAATATTTACCATTATCTCGATGGTATAGTATCGGCAGTTTGTACCGGATATTTGCCATGTACGAATATTAAAAGGATATGATATTTGAAGACTTCCTTCGTGATTTTGTAAAATTATAAACATGTGAAAATTTTCTAATAGGTAACAACTACATACCATATTTTATTATATCAGTTGTTTTTTTAGTTGAAAGTTACTTCTAGAGATGATTAGTTTTTACGAGTATACAATCATGAAATTTTTTAAAATCTTCATTTTGAATCATAAATAATATACTCATACAATTTAACCCAGACATTATATATTATACTGTACTTTAACCCTATAGATACTATTATAGATGCATATTAAAACAATAAATTCGCTCGACGACGAAAAAGATCACAGTGAGATTATTTTTCTTATTTTTTTTTCATATAACAGGAGAAAAATAGTTTTTGAAGATGATCTCGACGTACGACTCGTTTCAAAATTCTACCACTGCATATTTTTTATTTGCACGTTCGTATAGCCCGAGAACATGTTAGTTTAGTGTAGTCGACTGCGGAAAAAAATAACGATAAAAAGATGCTTCCATCGTTGGCTATAAGAATTTCCTCGATTTATCTAACTCGTCGTTTACAAATCTACAGTCATCTTGATATGATACAGCATGCCCGAGACTGGTGGGAATTAATTTCCTTAACACATACATGTATACTACGTGTGTTGGTGTATGTGTACCTTTTACTATGTACATGTGCTCCAAGTGTTAAAATTTTCACGTAGTGTATTAGCATAAGCTGCTATATATTTACTTATATAAGGCCACTGTAATCCTTAACTTATTTGTTAGCGCATATAAGTACGTGAAGAGGGTCGAGGTGAAATCGGACGTGGGCGAAAAATTAATTGAAACAGGTTATTAAGAAAATTTCTACCATAAAGATACGAAGTCATTAACGATTTGAAGCGTAACTTTCGCTTATAGCTAAACGAAGAAAAGTTTTTGTTGCTACATCGAAAGTCTATATAGCGGAAAAAGGGGAAGTGAAGATTATGAAAATGAAGACTAACGAAAATAGTTTGTAATTTTTTTTCATCCTCTTCTACAGCGGAACGCGTATAAGTTGGCGATTTTTCGTGCTTCGAGTTTGTAATTTAATTTTTTATTTAATGAAATTATATCGCTCGGCTAAATTTTCACGATTGTAGATAATTTTTTGCAATTCAGCTGGAACAGTTCGCACATAAAGTATAGAGCTGGTATTTTGAGCCTGATTTTCTTCGCGAAATTCAGACTGTCGTAGGTGGTCTCTAGATCGATCTGTGGGTGAATTTCGGTCGAAGGGCAGAGTATTTATGAAATCGGTTTTTAAAGTCAATTCAAGTTGACAATTTGTTACTGGCTGCGTTGCGATATCTCAGGTTAGCAGGAAAATGGATGGGAGAACAGTGTCAGCCAGACTATTACGATATGTAGACGTATGGCCGATTCAAAAGAGAGGAGGGGATATCAGAAAATCTGTTTTAGGGTTTTAAAAAATTTCCTACATGCCACATATGAATTCTTTCAATTTTTCGTTAGACTTAAATCATTTACTCGACTCGATATCGGTCAAAATCACTGAAATTCGGTCCATGCGCTTGAATAGGCAGCGAATTAGAAACATATTGGGGGGGGGGGTGACTTTGAGTCAAAATTCGTTCGTGTGAAAATTTGAGAGAGAGATGATGATGGACTAAAATTGCAAAAATTATTCGTTTTAAAATCAATCGTTAGTGGATTCTAAGTTGAATTACATACCAAAAAATCACCCTTCCACTTCAATTAGTAAGGGAGGTATCGCTATTTTCGCCCATTTTGACCTTTAAAAAAGTCGTTTCAATCCGTATCTTCTCTCTGAATTGAGTTAAGAGATTGGAAATCGGTATGTGAAATTAATAGATGGCCCAAATGCGATTTCTGGTGGTGTCCACTTCTTAACTGAAATGTACTTCTTCTTGACCCCGAAAAAGTAGTTTTTTGAGTGGTTTTTTTCGTTTTTCAAATATATCTCCCCTCTAGATATAAGTAACAAGTTGAAATTCAGAATGTAAATTCAGTGGGCGTTCTAGAAGTACCTTTTTGGGGATTTCAACTTTATTGTTGCATTGCATTTTCTCCCAGCCCCAAAGAAACGGATTTTTGTGCGGTTCTGCTTTTTTTTCTGTAGTTTGTACCCCTTATTTTTCCCTTCTCCAAATTTAATTGAATGGTTGAAATTTGGTAGTGGGGCTTTGTAAAATTCGTAAATGTGTTTTTTTGAGATTTTGACTATACATAGGGAGCATTGTTTTTCTTTCTTCGTTGAACAGAACAATTCACGTCGTGACGTCATTCCAATATTATACATGAAAATCAAGCTGAAAAATCAATTCCTTGTGATATTATTTAGCCTAATTTTCTTTATCAAATTGTTATTGAACCAGGCTATTATGGTCTATCAACCTTATTTTTTAATTTTTTTGTTTGTTTTGCTTTCTTATTTTTCATTCTTTTTTGTTTTCAACTTTTTTTTTTCATTTTCTTCATTTTTTATTTTTTTAAATTTTGTTTGTTTTTCATTTTT
The DNA here is from genome assembly GCA_900060175.1 of Ferrisia virgata. NCBI lineage: Eukaryota > Metazoa > Arthropoda > Insecta > Hemiptera > Pseudococcidae > Ferrisia > Ferrisia virgata. The sequence goes on from FIZR01007602.1 coordinate 19,136, forward strand.
TTCATTTTTCCTCCGAAACTAAAAATCATTTGTTCGGTTCAACTCTGACCAAAATCGATCAAATTTTAGAAATGGGTTTTTAGATTGGCAATGAATTTGATATTCTCGAACAGGGTTGACCTCGGATCAAAATTCATTTGGGAGGGGGGGTGCTGAGGGTTTAAAATCGCAGAAAACTTTTTTTTCTTGCCAATTGTTAAACAATCCGAAGTTGTGTAATATTTTCGAAAATCGGCCTCCCAGGTCAATCAGGAGGGGAGGTATGGGGGTTTTCCTTTTTTTGACCTTGAAAAAGAACCGTTCCTCCTCATCCATCTCGAGCTATGAAGTTGAAATTTGGTACGTAGATTTAGTAGGTGTCCTAGATGTGTATTTTGGCGGTTTCGAACCTGACAACCCCGAAAAAGTTGTTTTCTAGTTGGTTTTTCTTCTTTGTTAAAATTGTCGGGCCCACCGTTAGGGGTTCTTTATAGGTATTTTACATCAATTTCTTCAACAGCCCAAGTTTCGGTGAGTAAAAAAAAGTGCTGTACATGAAAATACAGAAAAATTTTCACACTCGCTCCGCTCGAGCAATTAATTCTCACTTCTTTTTATTTATCTCGAGTTTTATTTCGTAATTAAGCATAAATATTTCTATTCTTAGAATTCCTCTAAACTTCGGTCAACCAGTCAGTGTAATAGTGCGAAGTTCAATGTATTTTTGAACGAAAAATTCCACTCAAACCTCGACAGTCTGGGGGGCTAAACTTTCAGATGTATAAATTGATCAATTTTTCCAAAAATACATTCTTCGGTCATTAAAAATAAGTTTTCTCAATAATTTTAGCCCTCGTTTCGTTCGGACATTGGCAATTTTACCACTGGAATCATCCCTTAAGTGAGGGGGGGGGGGTTGATAACAGCATTTTAGTTGAAAATAATTATATTGATATTTTCTATAGCCTCTCTCTTCGCTGCTGGAAAAAGTCCGTGTGACGTTCTTGAACCTTGTTTGTCCTAATTAATGAATTGTTATACCAACGTTTTGAATTTCTTCATACGTCTACAGAATAAATGAGAATTTGGCGGGAGGGGGACCGGTGTCAAAGGAAAACAAGGGCTCTCAAAGCTGCCATCAGCCGCGGGCCTCACAAATTCTTAATTCGGGTCTGTCTCTAATCCCCTACCAGTATTCAAGAAAAAATATCTCAGAGTACTCCATTTTTTATTCCACGAGTGGGTAATTAGAAAATTCATGGACGTCAGGCTCAAGGCGATACTTAAAAAAAAAATTTCCATGTTAAAAATCACCCTAGGATTATATGATAAGAGAGGACTTTTTTTTTAGAATTTTAATATCGAGACATAGTTTCAACAATGTTACACTGTCATCCTACTTGTAACCATCTGACTTGAGAAATTTCAATTTTAATTTGTTTAGAATTTCTTTTTTTCGTCCACCCATCGTCGTCGTAAAATTCCAAAAATGGCGCATTTTTACGAATTCTTCTCCGGTTAAATATCATGTTGGCTATTCTCCATCGATCCGAGAATTGGTAATAATACATTTAGATCAAGATAGAGATGTCTGAACGCCATACTCGTCCTTCGCTCACGTTCGATAAATCCCAAACCTCCACTGCGGGCGAATTTATAACCAACTACCTGCGTTATTTTTCATAGTCCCTTCTACGCGTATGTTTATCGAATTAAATAGGTATTTGCATATTGAATAAGCTGTGTGCACGAGGCTGTTGTATGTTTTACGTGTAAATACGTCTAAATTGATAAGATTTCGATTAACGAGTTATAATAATTTATTATCAAAATGTAAACAACTAGGTATGTCAATTCCGACATTCGAGCGACGACGAGTAAATATCGGGTAGGTTAATTGGTTGCAGGAAGTGAACTGTCGAGAGAGAGAGGTCATGTGTGCTGAGAAAATATTATATTTAGCGAAAAGAGTTTCGGTGGCGAAGTAGGTGCTATATATGTACGTACGTTATGCCACTAGACCGCAAATATAATAACTCTACTACTCTTCTCATCTCTCGACTATTTTATGAATTAAGAACAGAAGCGTTGGTTTTTTTTTTTGTTCCTTCTTCTGCGAGCCCATAAAACATGTACGAATTTACGATCATGTTTATGTAGTATATAGTTGTTTGATGCGGCCTCAAGTCGTATACAACAACGTGGTTTCCTTGGCACCGAATAACTTTTACCAGCTAGATCCCTTCTGTGTTGGTAGTAGTAGAATTACGTGTTAGATCGATTATTAAACGATGACCCTAGTGTCAGCTGATGTAAGCTTGAGACATATCGAAGGTGTATTTTTACATGTACCATTGCGAAGAAAGTGTTTGGCCCTTTGGGTAAAGGATCATCTTGTATGTATGTATGTATGGTGTAGATAGTTTTTTTTCTCTCTCTCTATATCCCTTATCTCTCTTACGTCTATCTCTCTATCTGTAGTGTAGATATCTATCTGACGAAAACGGATGGCACTGCTTGTAGTGAGGGGCTCTTAGAATAAACATTTTCTTTATAGTAATGCAAAACATATGTGAGTAAGATGAAGAAATAGTGGTGGATGGTTTTTTTTTTTTTTTTTGGTGTGTGTGTGCCTTTCTTTTTCGGTGTATCTGTATAGCTAGTTGCACTATGTACCCTGTGCGCTGGCTGCCGTTATGTGTACTATACCAGTATAATCGTTCTGTTAAAGGAAGCTACTAATTATATTTTACGGAAGGAATCGCTGCAGCCGTTTCACGATTTTCTTTAATTAAATAGAAACTTTGCGGAATATCTAATTACCAGAAGATTTATAGGTTTAAATAAAATTTATGTTTCGTGCGCAACGTGCAGTGCGTTAAAACTATACCATGGCCGAGCGGACTCGACTCGACTCGACTCGTTCGTATTATACAAATACACAACAAAAGCAGAAGAAGGAAAAAAAAGTTTGAAAATTGTCAAGAACTAATGAGATATTGTAAGTTTTTAAGTCGAGCGATTATGCAAATTTTGACGATTACCTCGTCGAGTTTCCGATTAAATAAGTTCATTTGGCTGGCTACAGATATGCAGCAGAACACGAATCGCTATCGTATTCGTATAGGGGCATACAGAAGTTTTTTTTCTCGCGTACTTCGAAGCCTTCTCGTGTAAATTATAATACAATTGAAATCGTGTAATTGAGATGCTTCGTCGGATGGGTTATTTTATACTTTCCCCCCTCCCTCCCCTCTTAGCTCGATTTACCATACTGAAGATAGTCAGTCGGTGTGGCGTCACGTTTTCAATGTATATTCGCGACAACTTTGCGCATTGGTGTTGATTACAAGGACCGCTTTTATATGTAAATTCTTTCCATGAAACAGAACGAAAGGGCTAAGAAGGGAGGTACACATCTTAGTGTGCATATGAAGTTGTTACGTATGTATGTATATGCACCATGTGTAAGTTATATCTAAATCTATGTAGCGTACGTTTATATATTTTATTTGTTTTTTTCTTCTTCTTCTTCTTCTTCTTCTTCTTTATCGCGATAGTTAATTGGCGTCTTGTTTGTTACAGGTGAGCGCTGGTTTTTTTGTTGTACTTGTGATAATGTCCAAAGTAGAGGAGCTATGTCTGTGTCATGGTTACCAACATCCATCTAATACGATACGATTGTATCTATATTATGCTTTCATATAAGTACGTATAAGTGTTGCAGTTTTTATCTGAAATTACTTATAGCTGTACGATGACGTCAACGACGGTCTAAATATATTGGAATTTTTCATTTTACGTATAAACGGAAAACGAAATTTAGCGGACGCAGCGCGGCGTGGCGAAACGATGTAAAGTTTTTATACTTTTAGAGAATTTAAACGTAAAATAGCGAATAAAATTCTTCTCTACGATGTAGTCTGATGTTTCGATATTAATGTTATAAAAATTTGATTACCGTTAGAAATTTAGAAAATTCTTCTCGAACGTTGCTGAGTTTTCCATTCCGCATTACGTCGGATTATTAAAAAAAATTCCTAATAAAAGTGATTTCATATCTTGTATCGAAAGTTATTAATTTCCTGTACCATGTAGGGACGCGTATTATAAAATAGGCGCGCACAAGTTTCGCTAAATGCGGAAGATCAAGGCGCGTTGACGACAACTTGTACTACAGCTTTTCCGAATGGTAATATTTTAACCGACGCGATGCGATGCGATTTTCCATATAGATTACCGATACACTTTTCATTGCAGGTTTAAATTTTAACCGTTGAGAGATTTTCAAGTTTTAGAAAAGTTTTCAGAGGTGATTGAACTGTGCTATTTTTTTTTTTTTTTGCCTTCTTTTACATTCGGAGAAAATTAACCGGAAATGGATTTATGTTTTCAATTTTGCAGCGTATATATATATATATTTATGATACAGAAATAATGATACGATATAAGTGTATAAAAAGATCAAATAAAGAAACAAGATGTTTATTTAGAACCGTGTAGGATGAAGCTTTTTGCTGCGAGGAAATGAGATCGCTATTTTTTTACTAAAATTTACTTTTTTCTGCGTGGTTGTTTTGAAAATAAGATTAAAACGCGACGTTGTGTTGACCTGAATTTTCTTTAGAATATCAGACTAATGAATCGAACTTGTATTATCGATGAAAAGGATTAGAAAATTTCAAAAGTGAATTTTTTATCGGTCTGAGAATCAAACAATCTCCTAGGTTTCTCAATCTTTATAGAATTTTCAGTCCAAGGAAAGCGAGTCGAGTTTAATAAAAGAAAAAATTCTTTAAAAGCAAAAAGATCTTCGAAAATTTTAATATTGCCTGTGGTGTTTAAAATCTCAATATGTTTTCATATAATTATGCCTTTTGGCGTAGAATTTTTAATTAATGTGGAAACCAAGCGTAGGTAAATGAAACGGTACTTTGTTTGGAATAACGTTTTCAGCAAGTTTTTTTTTTTCCCCGGAATGTTATAGTAAAATAGGTTGAGAAAAAGCGCTTATGAAAATCATCAAAAATATTTATACAATTAGGAAATTTTCTCGTTTAAGAATTTAAAGTTAACTCGTTTCGGATCTTACTTTTGTAAAGTTTAATTTTGGCAAATACTTGATCGTCAGTTCAATACTAAACATAAAGAAGTGGTAGAGAAAGGGAGGGGGAAATATGAAACAATTTCAAAAAGTCAAAATACAAATGATTGTAAAATTATTGTTCGACCAACAATAAGCTTAGATGTGTTGTGATTTTTTTGTTTGTAGATGTGTGTGTGGGAGGGGGGGGTAAAAATTATAAAATCTCCAAGCGAATTCTGTAATTGTTCAAGATGTTGTGAAATTAAAATTTTTCAGCCTTGAAGCTGAACTTGACGGAGGGATGGAGAAGGAATAGGAATGAGCTCATAATCGAGTATGAGAATTTCATCTTTTCAATGAGTTCAGATAGTTATTCAAAAACCTCTTTTATTCAACGAATTAGATACATTTTAATAAAAATGGTTTATTTTTAATAAAAAACATCGCTTTATAGTCCTGTCAAATTAGCATTTTTGCTTATAAAAAATGGTACTTTTTGGAATTTTTGCTGGAAAATGTTAAGAAGTGTGTCAATGAGCACCACTTAAAACCTACAACCTCCAACTGTTGTGACTTTGGAGTGGGGGGGGGGGGGTTTTTTAAAATTTCAGATTTACAATAAGCACCACCTAAAACCTACAACCTCCAACTGTTGTGACTTTGGAGGGGGGGGGGGGGAGTTTTTTAAAATTTCAGATTTACCTCGCAATCTGAGAATGAAGTATAATAGAGATGAATTTATTGCGAAATTACATTTCTGATGAAATTTCTGTTTAAATGATACTAAACTTGACCAATTTTAGTGAAGGGAGGGGGGACGAGTTCAAAAAAATTGTTGAAATTTTAACCAAAAATTTGAGAATTATGATTGCGAATGAGCTTACAAGCCGCACTTAGTCCTTATAGGATACAATTCGGGTATAAAATGCAAATTTTACTCATCCTGAAAAGGGGGGGGGGGGTTCAACTTTCTTTTCTCTTTTATTTTTGTTTTAAAAATGATGAGTACAGAATAGGGCGTTTCAATTTTAGATTTTTTCCGAAAGTTGGAGCGAGTAGTGAGAAAAGTTGTGAAATTACGTCAAATGAACGTGGTAAAAATTTCAGGTCTCTAACTTGACCTTTATCCCACCTGCTTTTGATAGTACGAAATTTTAACCTGCCAGCTCAAATTAATTCGAAAAGCTGCAAAATAAAACCAAATCTCACCAAAAGCCCCATTTCTAGCATTTTAAGAGGGAAAATAACTTTTTCGTGATTTTTATTCAATTTCCTGCAGTTTACTATTTTTTAGCATTATTTTACGATGTTGTATCAATTTTCGGAAATTTTTTACGCTTTTTTGTCAATTTTTTACTCAATTTTTCGTTAAAAGTGGACACCCTTAAAGGGCAATTGCATGAAAACTTTATTACTTGCCTTCTAGATTTAGATGGTTGTTAAGCGAGAAATCTGCTTCTTTAGTTCTAAAGAGAGGAAAACCCCTACACATTCCCTGGTTCAAAAACTAACAATTTTTGCGATCCCTTCTCCCCAGACCTTCTCTTCAACTTTGTACATGAATGAAATTTAATCCAAGGTCATTCCCCACCCATATATATGGAATACCTATGTCGTCAATCTGTCCAATTTTGAGAGATTTTTTATTGATATCGAGTCGAATAAATGATTTTAGTATTCGAAAAAAATATGTGTATAAAAGTAAAAATAAATATGCTTTGGTCTGACATTTCGTAGGTTTTCTCTTCCTTTTGCGCGGTTTAATTAGCTCTGGGTTTTTCTTCTCCCAGAGCTTTTAGTCGTTGTTGCCCCCTTAAGCTCCCCTCACCGACTGCTATCGTCGAATGCTGAGAATACCTTGGACAGCGAAACGTACCAACGCGTCGATCATTAAAGAGCTGGGAATTCAGGAAAGACTAGCAACAACAGTCAGAAAAA
>FIZR01007607.1:0-26570 GCA_900060175.1 Ferrisia virgata
TTTTTTTAAAAAAAAAAAAAAAAAAAAAAAAAAAAAAAAAAAAAAAAAAAAAAAATAGTAAAACAACGAAAAATTTACCCGAAAGATGAAAAATAATTGCAAAACTGTTTAAAAACTAAACAAAATATTGATACAATAGCATAAAAACGTCTAAAATTTACCGCGAATCTTGAAAAATTTTTTTAGGAAAAAAGAAAAATGTTCAAAATATGAAAAAAATTGTAAAAAATAAATTAAAATTGAATTTAAAAAAAACTGAAAAATACGCAAAAATTACCGAAAACGTGACAAAAAGTAGGAGGAGAAAATTGTGAAAATTGTTAAAAACTGGTTAAAACAATTGTAGAAAATGGGTTCAACTTGCAAAATTTCATTTAAAATCACAACAAATTGTTAAAAAAATACGAAAAAGTATCTAAAATGTAAGAAAAACCAGTAAAAAATTATTAAGAAATGGAGCAAACAGAGAAAAAAATTTTATAGCAACATTTCAGATCTATTGTTCAAGTCATTGAATAAATCATTAAATTTTAAATTACCTTTTTGGCCGTTCATGTTCAATCATTTCTCTACGTTCTGATCACCCCCGTTCTCATCACCTGAAAAAAAAAGGTGGAAATTAAAATGAATACAATTTACTGACACATGGTTCAAGTTCAGCAGTTAATTCAAAATTTTCAATTAATCACTAAAAATAATTCGAGTAAAATTTTTAACGAAATGTTCTTTCTTAAGCAGTGGTAACGATAAAAGGTAGATATTGGAGCGAATAGCTGAAATCCCCAAAGGGCGCATCTAGGGCCCCTGATAAATCTATATACAAAATTTCAATCTTCTAGCTCAATTTGGAGGGGAGTTAAGAGAGGGACAAACTCGAAAAATGAAAAAAATTGTCCAAAAAATTATATTTTCGAAGTTTTGAGGGTGTGGGTGGGGGTGCTACAATAGAGATGAAAAATTTGAATTCATTAAAGGCACATCTAAAACCATTGCAAAATCTACAAATCAAATTTCAACCCATTAGCTCAATTTCGAAGGAGACCATGTGAGCAACAAACCCAAAATCACTTGTTTGTGACCATTGGCGGGGACGGGAGGGGGAGGAGAGGAGAGGAGAGAGGAAAGGAAGTACAATGAGACTGCAAATGAGAAACTCCAAAAAGTCACATTTGGAACCCCTACCAAATATACATACTGAATTTCAACTTTCCAACTCAATTTATAGGAGAGATATGCGTGGAGCAGTGTTATTTCAAGTCCACAAAACTCCCCCCCCCCATATTACCCCTGCCAATCGAACGGGGAAACTGATTTCTTCGATATGTTATACAACTTTTTATTCTTCTTGGATTCGTTCAAAAACGAACAATTTTTGCAATTTTTACCCCACAGCACCCTCTCCCCCAAATTTAAACCTGACTAAATTTTGGTCCAAGGTCATCCCCACTCATATATATTTTATCCGCCTATCAATCTGAATCTGCTTCCCAAATTTGATATATTTTGGTCGGTATCGAGTTGAATAAATAACTATCGCGGGGGAGGGGGGAGGCGGATAAATGAATAAATAAAAACAAATTGTTGTTATTGGACATCGTCAATTTTATTCTTTTCCACAAACTTAAAAATTTATGCTGTAAACGTTGGTAAAATCATTTGTAGACGTCACATAATGTTCAACTAACTGTTGTAACATTAAATAAATTATACACATATATATATTAAAAAAATGGTCTAAATGGTCTTTCAGGACTTAAAAATAGATGCTGATGATACTTCTCCCCCTCGCCATTGGCTGTAAATTAATACACTGTAAGTCTACTTTTCATTAACAATACGACTTGGAAAATTACGCTAAAAATATCACACCTGAAATAAATTCTTTCCATAACCAGAAGGTCGATTTATCCTTCGACGCTCCAGGGTACTTCTCACAATCTAGGTTTTTCCCTCGAAATAATGTTTTCACTTTTTCATTTTAATTTTACAAGTTTCCGTACAATCACACGCTCGCAATATAGCTTATTTTTTCCTCATTCGATAGCTTCTCTTACCAAACCCAACCAAAAATAATTTCTCACCTTGACCAACGGTGGCGCTCCCATGGCGCTACGTCCTCGCCTACTCGTGTAGTGGTAATTTTCCATTCGTGAAAATGAGTATATAATATACTTACTTATTTTCACCTTTATCTTTACATACGATCGCGTGCGCGGTAAAATCAACAGCGCCGCCATCATCTTATTAACACTATAATCGATACGACAGCCACGAGCTGTCATCTTTGTCTCAATGATGCGATAATATTGACACTAAAACGCCATTAAAAGCATAAAAGCGCACAAGAGTATCTTTATACACACACATACATATGTACATTACATGCAAGACACCAGTATAGGAAGGTATACCAGTTCTAGGAGTAGATGGTGTACCAAAGTGGTATATAAAATACGAGATTTTGCCTCATATATTGTTTCTCAACACACAACTCCAGTTCACTAACCTTCGTTTTTTCATTTTTATCCCATCATTTCATCTGAGAAAAAATTTTTTTTGAAAATTTTTTCCAAAAATGGAATTATTTTACGTACTTATTTATTTAAACTCAAAATGATCATTGTTGGGAGATTTTTGCCATTTTCCTTTTTTTCAAGAGTTTTTATGAAATATCAATTTTCGTTTTTTTTTGTTTTTTAAATGATTTTCTGAAAAAAACCACGAAGGAAATTTTTTTTGAGAAACGACCATCCAAAATGGATTTAGGACATCAATTTTAGACGTCTAAGCGCAGAACTTCAACTTTATCTCCCATAGAAAATTTTCAGGGGTGCTTAAAGAATGGATTTTTCGTGTTTATTCAAGAATTTTTTCACATCATTAAACATTTTTTTACCAGTAAATTCTTGGCAAAATAAACCGAGTACACTTACATTCGTTCATTTAAGATCCCGGATCTAAACATCCCCCCTTCTGTGATTTTTCAACGTAGAAAAATTAACATTTTGACGCAGTTCTAGGCTCTAAAATTTACTGAAATTTAACGTTTTTTCGCGAGTGGAAATGAATTTTTACGTACAAAGAATAACTGCCCCTTCCCCACTTTGACCACACTGGCGAAAACAAGCAGCGTCTAAGTGAATCGTGAACCAAAAATTTTAGAAAGCTCAATTCTCAAAAATTTTAATACTTTCACACATTTAGGAGAACTTTTGTCAACTTTTTAAAATTTGCATCGTTAAAAATCTACTGGTTTATAAAATTTACTACAGTATTTCTGCCCCCTCCCCCATTAGACAACATTAAATCACTGATGAATTGTGACTACGTTTTTTTCGTGGAGAGTGTACGATAAAAAATTAAATTGAACAATGAAGAACAAAATTTTGATAATATAATATTTTTAAACATCAAAATTCATGAGAAGGATCAATTCAAAAATGGACAAATGATTATTCAAATCACTATTCAGCTACTGAAGTACTTTACTTTGTGCCACTCCTCTAAAATTTACCATCCGGGGAATCGTTCACATACTCCCCTCCTCCTCGCCAAGCTACTGGTGAATGCTAATAATGAATTTCACACAATTTTAGTTGTTACCAAAGATGATGATCTCATTTTGGCATTGAAGAAATGGAACAGTTTCAAAAATTCGGTAGTCCTCAATATCATTAAAACAGTGTGGAGAATAAAAATAAATGATTTTGGAAACTGTCCTGCTTTAAAAATATAGGAAAATGGTAATAAAAATTAGAGAAATGGTAGCAACTTCTAAAGCAACAGCAAAAATGGTACATTTCTGGCAGCGCTTCAGCCAATTAGAGGTCACTAAATATTTGCCAAACTCATCACAGTGACATTGAATGACTCTGAAATGACTTCCTCATGACATTGCTACGACGTTACTGTGTCATATCGATGACATGTATTTGACACCACAGTGACATGTTTTAGACGCGATAATAGCACATTTTTGACATGATAATGGTTCACTTCTGATGCAAAAATGACTCGCTTCTGACCTGTTTTATTTTTCATTGTACTAAATATAGAAATAAAGGAATTTTTAAATTTTTTTTCGCCGGTAGTGGGATTAGAAACGAGGATTTCTTGGGTAGAAATCAACATTTACGCCAATTCAGCTACTTTGGCAGTTGGTATAAGAAGACCTGGAGGACATTAACTATTTATTAATTTTTTAGTTCTGACAATAATGCGACATTTATTTGACAAGGTATGCTACTGACGTAATAATGAAGTACTTCTGACTCAATCATGACACTCATATGACTTAGTAGTGACATGCTTCTGACAACAGTGTAAAATTAATTTGATACTGTTGTGACATGTTTTTGACGCTGCTTTGACACATTTTTGATACAGCTGAGGTATGTTTTTAATTCTCTTTTGGCCGTACAATATTGTCATTATAATGGCATCTGACATGCTCTTGACTTTATCATGACACTTATGTCACTTAGTAGCTGACAACAATGTGACACCATTTTTACTCAATTGAGACTTGTTTTTGACATCGCATTGGCACATTTTTGACACAATTGTGGTATGTAGGGCTATTTTACTCTATTCTGACAGTACATTATTTTTATAATAATGACATCTGATATACTTTTAACTAGATCATGGCAATAATTTGACTTAGTAGTGGCACGCCTCTGACAACATTGTGACATCATTTTGACACAATTGTGGCATGTTTCTGACATTATTTTAGCTAATTTTTAACCCAGCTGTGGCATACTTTGGTTTCAATATGTCAGAGCCATGATACAACCAGCTCAAAATATTCTAGAGCTGTGTCGAAAAGATGCTACAATTGCGTCAGGCCACAAATATGTCAAAATGGTGTTATAATGTTGTCAGAAGCGTACCACTAACAAGTCACATAAGTGTCATAATCAAGTCAACAGCATGTCAGATGTCATTATTATAACAATACTGTACTGCCAAAAAAAAAAATCAAAAATCAAAAACATACCACAATTATGTCAAAAATATGCCAAACTGATGTCAGGAACTGGTCACAATTGTGTCAAAATTGTGTCATCCAACTCAAAACATTCTAGAGTTATGTTGAAAATATGCCACAATTGCGTCATAAATGTGCCAAAGTAATGCCAAAAGTATGCCAAAAATATGTCATAATGTAGTCAAAAGCATGTCACTAGCAAGTCACATTAGCGTCAAAAGCATATCAGATAACATCATAATCACAATAATACAATGTCAAAAAAGTGCTATAACGTTGTCAACAACATGCCACTACCAAGTCACCTTTGTTCCACCATCAAGTTAGAAGCGTGTCATTATTTAATAATGTGCCATCATTGTGCCAATGCCCAGTCAAATGAAAGTCTCTCATTTACACGTCATTCATGTACCAACGAGAATGCTAATCATGTGACACATTTGTGTCATAATAGCACTACACAATGGGTGTCAGAAATATGTCATTCACGTGTCACCAACATGTCATATTTGTGCCAATAGAATATAATCTTACAATCGTCATATGAATATGTCAGTGCCTACGAAATTGCCAAACTTATAGCATATTTGTACCATGATAGTGTTAACAATAAGTATCACAAGTTCGTCAGCAATATGCCCTTTTCAAATGTCAAGTGTCACTTGAAACTCAGAAATTTTCCAAAAGTATACCACTTTAATATCATAGATATTGATGGCGTTTTTCTGATTTTGGAAATTTCTTAAAGCTGGATTCAATGAGTACTGACTTGAAAATAACGCGTTACATGACACCAAATCGACGAAATTTGAATATAAAACATCGTTGCAATTACTTCTTTATTTTTTCTAGATAATCAACGGATGAAAATTTTGATTTGGTTAATTTATGAAAGGAAAATGAAAGAAATCTGGTTGGAAAAATGAAGTTGTGTTCATTGATTGATGAATAGTTGAAAATAAGGTGAATTCGGTTGGAATACTGAGGAGGTAAAATGGTAGGCAGAATCTCATACTTAAAATACTACTTATTTAATCTTTTAAGGTAACCTACAGAGAGGACACGCATTTGTCCAAGAATTACGATTTGACATAGCACGTATACAGGGACGGTATGGTACATGAGATATTTCCCATTTAATGATCCGTCCAGTGTGTAAAGTACTCACCATTTCGATAAGTTAAACAAGAAAATTCAATAATATCGTCGTAGTAGGTAAACTGAACGAAAATTATGTTGCGAATACTAATTCAAACGACCTTGAAATATTGGAAAGTGTTATCAATCGTCTGCAGGGTGAATTTGCAAATGAGATTGACTTTGTATGTATGTAAGTAGGTAGATAGCTAGATAGGTATCTTTTTATGTGTACGATTAAACTTAAAGGAACCACGTTTATGCCTGTGGGAACATATCCCATTAAATATATTAGTTACACATAGCTCAAACCATACAGATAAATTTTACCTCATCCAGAAAGTACACACCAAACATACCATGCATCAAATCAATACGGTGCTATACCGAATATAGGAAAACCACGTTATTGGTTCTTATTGTTATTTCGATTCGACAATCATACGAATAGCCGACATATCCGTTCTATATTTATGGGCAACCGAGTACATACATTTAAAATTCTTTCAATTATTCGGCTGGCTACCACACACACACACACACACACACATCAACTCATATAGGCTTAGAATCGCCAATAAAGAAACCACCATAAGCATAAATCTACAATCATATTCACGCATAGGCATACCACAATATCACGCCAACAATAATAATAACAACAACAACAACAACGACAGTAGCAAATTGGTAGGGAGATATTTCATCATACTTTCTGTTTCTGTGGGCATTGCCCGTGAAGTTAGAAGAGCGCTGTGCCCCACCAGTCTTGACATTAAAATTGATACCGTTCGTTGTAGGTAACTCGTGTATACCTAATTTATGGTGTTCGATGTTACTCTCTTACTTGTTGTTGGGTTCGGCTCAACCACTGCTTGTCAGGACACTCTGGTACGATCAGTACACTGACACCGTTGCACATTCTCCTTTCGTAAGCGTACGCCAACGGAGTCATCAAATCCACACTGTTGCACTCAGCTGCTAAAATAATTTCCAATTAAACATGGTCGTTGGTCAGCTGAATAAATTTGGCGTCACAGACTGGCTGTTATGTAATGCCTGCCCGCCAGCCAGCTGTTTTGTATGTACCTTGAAGTCGTACGAGTACACCTCCACTCTCCCCCCTGTCGCTTTGACGATTACTCCTTCTAAGCCTATACCGCTAATAAATAGACACAGACACACATACCGACACACAAGTATCCTTAATCAAAGCTATGTCAAGATTCGCGAATCTATGTTTCAGCATAAATCTAAAACGGGTAGGGTAATAAGGTGGACGTTGCGACGCCAAAATATGATTTATTTCACCCTCTCCCTGTACTCCTCTTATTTTCGTAACCTAGCCCCGAATGAAACTAATTTTAATTTGATATTGGTTCGCGTTCGCCTGTCCACCATAGCACATAATCCAAGCATACTATGTCCAACAGCTCTCGTTCATTACATATTCACAATTTGATTTATCTAATCGGCTCTTACATCTTTATGTAGCATTAACCTAAAGACTTACACGTTCATAAATTACACTGCCAACGAAACGTGCAGAAAGAGAGAGAGAGAGAAAAAAAGGTTGTCTGATTCGAATGACCGAGTATCGTAGGGCAGCTTTGAACAAGTACCTGCGAATATGTACTTTTAAAAATTTCCACATTCAAGGTGATTCAGACAAAACTCCCTTCGATTGGACATCTCGTTTTCATTTTAATTACTCAATCAACCAACGATGATGATTTACAGTAATCGCGAGAGTTTCGTCTCTCCATTACGATCTTGGAGGTGATTTTTTTTTTTCTTTTTTTTGTTTCATTATTGTAAATAAATAGCTATATCTACGTATAGATTTATGCCATTTCGAGTCTCCGAAGTAATATCAAATATGAGGTAATTACAATACCTACATCGCATCGTTTGCGATGAGTCAATTTCCAAAAATGACTCGAGAATAATTTTCGTGTAGGAAAAAAAAAATCATCGATTCTACCTTCGTTATTTATAGCCCTGATATTTTCTTCGTTTGTCATTTCGTTTATTTTCAATCTATTTGTACGTTTCTTTTAACCAGAGATTTATTTGCAAATGATCGATGTTTCAATTTTTTTCCTTCTACTTTTTCAAATTCATTACAAAAAGCTCAAAAAATTCATTTTCACTGAAAAAGGTAAATTCCAACAGTTCTTCCGATAATAGCCTTCCTTATGAAAATTTTTTTTACGAAAAAATGATAATTAGAAGTACAAATTTGAGCAGACAGGTTAGTGTACGCTAAATAACTTGATATTTACAAGGAATTTATAAAAATTGACGAAAAAAAAACTAAAAATAATAAAAAACAGGAAAATTTTTGGAATTTTAAATTTTGATAAGATTTACAGAACCACATTTGCTGAAAACAGGAATCGCTCCCCAATAAAACCCACCGATTGAAAATTAAATTTCAATAATTGGATCAGTAAACCAAGAAACGCTGATTACTCCAGAAAAAAATTTTGGAACCTTGAAAATTTCCCATTTTATTTTATGAAAATTTTAAAACAAATTTTTAATTATAAGCACAGGATCTTTACTTTTTTATTTCAAATAAGGCAACAGCTCAGTCTTTGAGCCCTACTCAAACCTCAGTGTTGCTGCGAGTAGGTTGAGAGTGTCTGACAATCTCAACAAAAATTCTAAACTTCTGAAAATTATTTCATAAAATTTTTCAAATTCAATTTTTAATTCGTAACAGTCCCAACCTTTCTTTAAATAAGGAGAGGGATTAGTTTTCTAGTCCCCTTCCACCCTTCAGAGTTGCTAAAGGTAGACCAAAAGTAACTGATGAATTCGAAATAAATTCTGAACTTCTAAAAATTTACCATATTATCTCGTAAAAGTTTTCTGCTCAATTTTTAATTTACAAAATTTTTTCTCGTTTTTTAAATGAGCTGAGGTCTCATTTTTTAGCCCTCTTCCATCCTTCACAGTTGCTGAGAGTAGGTCAAAAATTTCCGAATGAGACTTCAACAAATATTCTAGACTGGTAAAAGTCATTTCAGAAAATTTTTCAAGCTCAATTTTTAATTCACGCAATTTTTTCACTTTATTCACATAAGTCAAAAGAGCTTATTCTTCTACCCTCTTTCACCCTTCAGAGTGGCTCACAGTTGGTTAGAAATGCCTAATGACCCCAATACAATTTCTGGACCCCTAAAAATCATTTCAGAAAATTTTTCAAGCTCAATTTATAATTTATAAAATGTTTTCTTTTTTTTTCAAACAAGTCAAAGGGAGTAGTTTTCTAGCTTCCTCCCACTAAATGGGTAAAAGTAGATCAAAAATTGCCTCTTGACCCCAATAAAAATTTTGAACACTTAAAATCATTGCAGAAAATTTTTCAAGCTCAATTTTTAATTTATTACATTTTTTATTTTTTATTTTTTAATGGTCCAAAATGTCTTTAGTTTTATAGCCCCCTCCCCAGCCCTTCAGAGTGTCTCACTGTTGGTTACGCTTAGTGACTCCAATAAAAAAATCTAAACTCTTACAAATCATTACAGAAAATTTTTCAAGCTCAATTGATTTTTTCTCCGTTCTGAAATAAGCCAAGGCTCTGGACTTCTAGCTCTTTCCTACTTTTCAGAGTGGGTAAAAGTATGTCAAAAATGTCTAATGACTTCAACAAAAATTCGGGGATCCTGAAAATTATTTTAGAAAATTTTTCAAGCCTGATGTTCAATTCATAAGATTGTTCCCTTTTTTTTGAATAAGTCAAACCACCAAGGGTTTAGTCTTCAGGTTCTAGACCTTTGGAGGTATATTATTTTATTGCATGAAATTTTATACGTTCAGGTTTTCATTGATTAAATTTTTTTCTCTTTTCAAATGAATTAACGGCTTAGTTTTCCAGTTTCCCCTCTTACCTCTCTGAGTGGATAAAAGTAGACTGAGAGTGCATAACGACTTTTAAAAAATTCTTGACACCTAAAAATTTACCATTTTATTTCATAAAATTTTTCAAGCTCAACATTTTAATTTTTCTGGTTTAAAAACATTCCTTCAAAAAAAACTCTTTTTTCTTCGAGTTTGAAACTTTTTTAAATTTTGAACGGTTTTAATGCTCTTTTTTCTCAATTTTTAACATTTCATTTTTTTTCCTAACACAGAATTAGTGGTATAGCCAAAAGGTAGAGAAAAAGATCTCAGAAAAAAATTAAATAGTTCATATCCAATCCATATTCGAAACCAAATCTCTCGAAAATCTTCATAATTTTCCTCCATAAAACTGTACGAACAAATTGAAAGGTATTTGTAGGCTGACCCTCCACCCCTCCCCATGGTGGGAAAAAATCGAATATTCTTAGAAAACAAGTTTATCGAAATCAAAACATTGGATAATTTTTCAAATATTTCCAAAAACTGATTGAAAATATAATAATTTTTTCCAACATTTTTGCCCTAGTATTTATGAGTATCGAAAAATTTTTAATACAATTCTCGTACTATGTATTGAAACACCTGCACAATTTGCAAAACTCAACCCCTTCCTCTCCCCGAACAATCCTACACACGAATTTGCTCCTTTTGAATTTTTGAATTATAGCAACTTTGAATTGTTAACATTTCTTTGTGGCAATAGTAAGCCAAAACATCACCTCCTATATTACATCTTCCTCTATCCCTCTCCTCATAACGATATCACAAATTAGCTAATTCTTGGTTCACAAATTTCAAAATATTAAATTCTTCTGTTGCATAACCTCCTATCATCGTTCACTTTTTTTCTAGACGTTTTTTTTTGCTATGCAACAGAACGCAACGGATCAGAATATTACTCAACAGATATATCACTTTTAGTGCAATGAGAGTTGCTAAATTTCGTGAATTTTTTTGCACCTAGGTAAACGTATATTCGCTTATATTAAAATTACTTCTTCAGTTGAATCATCGATACCATCGACATTTCTAACACCAAAATTTAAACCAAAATATCTTAAAATATTATCATCAAAAATATTCTAATACGACGTAGCAACGTCAAAAAAAAAAAAAAAAGAAATAATATACAAATTACGAGCTTATTACACCCAGTACTTAGTTGAAATATATATATCTACCTTCTTTACCCATACTTTCCATCATCATTTTACTCGTACTCGTAGGTAGAGGTACATATCGAATCGACGACGTAACGATTTACTCGTCAATGACTAACAAATCTTTATAATCAGCAGGAAACGAATAATGAGCACGAAATACCGACGAGTTTTTTTTCATTCATTACGAAACAAATTTTCATTCGAAATAACACGCGTGAAACGTCAACAAAACTGAAAATGAAAAAATTCCGAAAAAAAAAAAAATAATAAAAATATCTACCTACCTAATCAACGCAACGTAAGCCTATTTTATTCCTCATCAGGATCGATACTCAGACAGATACGTGTCGAAGAATGAATCGGGCAAATACGAGTACAGAAATTTTTGTCATCTAATTTGCATACCTACGTTACGTATACACAGATTCAACACTCATCTGTACACGTCTTTATAGTCGAACATAGGTAAATCATAAGAGGTTCGTAGAAATAATCTCGTTTCAAGTTCAAGTTATCAAAGTGGTATAGATTACAAATTATGTTTTGTTTTATTTTTGAAAAAATTAAAAGTTTTACATTTTTGTTGAAGAATTATGCACGAAGGTAAGAGCACAAAGTCATACTTCCTCTACGCTGATGACTCTCGCAATCATCAAGAATCTAAAAAGGGGGTTTGGTTTTGGAAAATTACCACAGTCTATACTTAATAGCAATTTATACGTTATCGTAGGCTAGTTATATTCGCGAAATAAACGTGCTAGTGTAAATACCATATTCTACGTGCTTGTCATTTTTTAAATGGTACGGTAGACAATTTTCCTTTCATTTAACACCTGTTAGGCTACACCACACACATCATACCAGTAGTAGGTATAGGTTGACCTTCAAATTCGTGCCAAAAATTTTCACGCTATCTGGTAAAGCTCGTGTACGACTAAACCACTTCTGGCTCATACACGTTGTAGAGGACATTTCGCAGAAATTTCTTTATAATAAAAAAATCAATAAAGAAATGTACACATTCGAAATTCATGCGAGTCAATCAGAAATGCCATCTTCCTCAGCACCCATCACCACATCATAGAGCTCACATGTACATATGCTAATCAGTTGAACGAACGCGTGACATTACCTTGTACCACAGAGAAATGGCAATACGACTAAATGCAGTTCGTCTTCGTGATACTATTGAAAAAAAGGGAAGGTGAGAGGGCAAACTAAGCATTAAAATTCAGGTAGTACCTATTTAAATATAGTACCAGTAATTAGCAAGTGGGAAATTTTATAATTTCAACTGATAGATAATTACTCGACTATTTGATAATTAAAAATAAACTTAACACGCTTTGAGAATGATCTCACGTTAATCAAAGGGTATTTAATATGTGCAAGTACATAGGTCTAGGTACCTACGGTTAGTTTTTCTTTTAGTATCTATTATTTAATTATAATTAATACCGTTCGAAAAGTGAGCATAACCGCGATACGGACCATTAAATCCGGTGGACATGGTGTACATATATTTTTTCCCTTCTTTCAATTCTTATGTTTAAATGGAAACGTTTTCAATTCATACGTCGTCGTCGTCGTCGTCGTTCGATGGGTGTAATTTGTAAACATCTTATATAGTTATTAACAACTCTGTACTCGATCATGTTTAGCCTTCGAAACAATATAAATATCACCTTCGTATAGAGCAACTGCCAATACACCAACCTATACACACATGTATAGTGCTCATTTACAGAAAGAGGTTAACAAACTTTTGCAGCATAATACGTCTTTCGGCTATTTACACGATGACCGCGAATTGGGTCATGAAAAATCACCTGCATGCTCCATTCCTTCCGCGTACCCTTGAATGGAAATTTTTTTTTACCTCGTCTTACTAGTGAATGATTATTTTGTGGATAGGAGAGATTCGCGTGTACCATAGATCCAAGTTTTTGCTATCCAACAAAGTTCACTGAAATGGTTCGGATCGATGGTAATAACCTATCTGAAAAGTAACTTTCTTCGGGGTGATTATGAGGCTGAATAGTTTGATGGGATTAGTAGCTAGACGATTCAGAATACATGAACTTCCATTTTGACCAATTTTGATGATGCCTGATCCGCTCCCCACTCGAAGGATATTTCATTATTCGTTTCAGAACCGATCAGAATTGTTCAAATTATAACGTTAGTCTTGATCAGGTGAAACAATAGGATGGTGATCAAAGATTTAGTGGATTTTTAGATACGTGACATGATCTGAGTTGAAATCTCTTACCCTGCCCCAAGAGTCATTCAAAATCGAGATAGGTATTAGCATAGATCTTAAAATTTCCATTCAATCGTCAATGCAAGTGGCGAACTTTGTAGACAAAAATTTTTCCTACAAATTTTGTCATGTACATATTTTGTCTATCTCCGTTATTGAAGGGGCAGCATTCGTTTGAATTTTACTAGCCCCTTCAAATAATCAAGTTAGGCAAATTTCGTATATAACCAAAAATGTTGCAAAAGTTGCCTACTACGAAATCCACTATTTAAAATCAACTTTTTTACAAATTTTTCGTTCTCAAAATTTTACACGGAAGGGGGGGGGGGCTAATTGGAGCAATGTAAAATTGGCATATTCGAGATCAAGGAACGAAAAACCACGTTTTTTCTTCTTCGAAAATTGACCCAATTCAGGGAAGCCCAGTCACCCCCCCCCCCCCCCCCCCCCCCAATTATTACTCCGGGAGGCAGAGGGGGTTAAGTGGTCAATATAAATTACGTCACATATCCAAAATTTAGTCAAATCGAAATCATCATTATTTGTCTGCTCCGTCGGCGGAAAAACTCATTAATAACATTTTGGATGACCTTGGATCGAAAACCGGTTTGATTAAAATTTTAGAATTGAGATGGAAGCGAGAAGAGGTGAAAAAAAGAAGAAATTGAGGTTTCTAATGCAATCTGTTTTTCAGCCAGAAGTATCAACATAAAGGAATCAGGTATTATGATACCCTCCAAAAAACTGGGGTTCCTTCGGTCTCCGGGGCTGGGGGCTGTTTTCTGAAAACTCGACATTTCTGATGTTACATTTTAAATATAACCTTTTTGATTTTTGATTTGAAGTTTTTTATCAAAAACTTGCGATGAATGATAATAAATATCTCAAGTTAAAAAAATTAAAAATATAAAGAAAATAAAAAAATTTTCAAATTTAAAAAAAGAAAAATTAATAAAATCAAAAAATATTAAAAATTAAAAACATTAAAACATAAGAAGAATAAAAAAATTTTAAACACAGAATATTAGAAATTAAAAAAATTAAAAAAAATTAAAGAATAGGAAAAATAAAAAAATAAAATACATAGAATATTAAATAATAAAAAAAATTTTTAAATTTCAAAACAAACATAAAAAATTAAAAAAATTAAAAAAATTAAAAAAAACAAAAAAATAAATTTTTAAACTATAAATTGTTTTACAAAAAAAATTTAATGGTGGATATCCTCAGACAGTCACTTTTAGAATTGTCAATATTTTATCCCCCAAACTACCCATTTACAAACCAAAAAAACTGCATTATTTCACGTATTTCAGTAATTACCCAATATAAGAATAGCTTTTGATGTTTCTGATACTTTACCTCCAATCTAATGCCCCCCACCCCGCCTCTTCAAAAGACAACCTCTTTCAATAATATTTCCTTTTCCACTTATACACTGCGAAGTTTTCAAAAACTTTTGGTTATCTAAACAAAGCCAGCACATTTGTACCAATTAAAATTTTATTGATATTTCGGTTTTGTTTTTTTTTCTGAGTAAGTAACTGCATAAACTTTTCTTATTAGTTCACGTGAGGAAGATACAGGCACGTGAATGTGTACTGTAATATTTTAGCCTAAATTCAACCATATCTCAATTTTTTTCTTTCGAATATACCAATTCATATAACATTTGTAAAAAGTTTATAGATTTTTATTAAATATGTAACTAAGGGATTATTTTAGTTTAAAAATTAATTAAGTCCAAAATTTATTAGAAGAGGTAAAGAAAGTTAAGAACTGTGAAAAATGTTCACTTTTGAATCAAACCTTGGAGGATGAAAAATTTCTAAATTAAAAAACCAACCTACTACAGCACTTAAAAGAGGAAAGAGTGGACTTTTATTACTTTTACATTAGAAAAACCTCGCTTCCCAAACCTGGAAATCGCACAAATCGGGCCAAAAAGTTAAAACATACTATTTCCATTTTTACCACCCCCCTCCTTTTTTACTGACTACCTTTTTCAAATAATCAATCAAACTGGAAACTTTGCCAATTATTTAATGGTAAAGAGATTATATTTTTTATAAAATTCAAAAAACCGTTTTTTCTGTTCTGAAATGAGCTAGAAAATTAATAACAATAAAATGTACTCAGAAAATCGCCGAGAGTCATCTCAAATGCAGAGCTTTTCATTTTTCTCTACAAAACTTGAGTATAGCAATGGAAGAAAATACTGTTTGTATCACGACTCGTAAAATCTGGGAAGCCTATGCTTGCGATGCATAAGTCTCTATTACCCCTCACCCCACCACACATACATATGCAGATTAAAAAAATGTAGATTCCCACACGGTGATTATTTATGTGCTTCGTAAGATATATCTACCGGCTCGACAAGTTTACTAGTTCATTTTTCATTTTTTTTTTTTTTATCACTCCAACGGACGACAATATCGTTCAACTGAAGCCTTACGAATATGCACTTTAAAAGATATCTTGGGCTTAATTCATTAATAAGATCATCATCTATAAGTAAGATTAACTCGCGAGTGAACCTCGTGTTATTTTATTAGACAACCGGGGAGGGGGGGGGGAATCAATCATCAACGATGCAATCCGGACCGACCATTGTGACAAGAATGTCGATACGATTAAAATATACCTATCTGTACGTTTAGGTCCAGGTAATAGGTATAGAAGTACCTAACATGGGACGATTGGACGTTGAAAAAAAAATAAATAACCACCATGACGCAATAGCGCAGCAAATGCGTCGATTACAAAAAAAAAAACGTGGAAGTTGAGGCGATAATCTAGTTCGAAGGTCGTTGATCTAAACACCGCAAAGCGGAGGTAGAAAAAAATACACGCACGATGGGGAAAAATGCTTGATCATACACGACGACGATGGCACGTTAGGATATTTTCTTTCGGTAGGTATTTCTTTGATCCTCGCACGATGATCTGCACATGACATGACAAGTGAGAAAGGATTTGTGTTTGGTGTTTCGTATCATAATCTATACGAGCTCATTTGTCGACACCTCATGCCTATGATTTCCCCGTTGCATTGATTGGTCATCTTTCATTATATTGTGGACGAAGTTCAGGTTGAAGTTTAGGCCTTTAACATATGTAAAACATGCAAACATCAAATGACCGTATAATACGGAAACTTGCCACAGGTGTTAATGGCAGTTCGCTGATTAGGTTTTTTTTTTCATACCTTCTTTCCAATTCCACTTGTGTTGGATTTTCGACCAACGTCATCATCATCGTCTTAGTTATCGTTATCGTCGTCGTAGTCGTCGTCAAATTCACTAAACCCGGATTTCGAGTTCAAGGTAATCTATTTTTTTTTTTTCGCTGTGCTATACTTCGCTACGAATGCATAGGTGATTTGCAACGTGGTTTTCGTATTTTCGTGCATTTTCCCATCAGATATCATACGAATCGGAAATTTAACAAGATGGTAATGCCAAGTCGATATATATTGTGGCGAATTGATCAATTACTGTAGCATAAAATTCGCCTCGTGCTTCAAGAGATTCAATTTTGAACGTTCCAAGGCGATTAAAATACATTTTCTTTCAACCTGGAATTTTGTCTCGGCTTCTTGCTGATCGTAAAATTCGTACAAATTTGGTATTGAAAGTAGAACTGAACGCGGATTAAAATTAAGATTAGCGAGAAGTTTTGAAACAGGGTAATCATCATCATTGAATCTCAAAACTAGATTTTTGTTCAATGAAAATTGACTATGAAAGTTGAAATTTGGAACGTGTATCAAAAACGTGTTCAACTGTCCGAATGCTTGAAGTCAATGTCAACCATATTTTTCTCCTGCTTCCTGAAAATCATAGGATACTTCGAATTTTCATTCATTCATTTACTAATTATACTTGAACCTCCTCTTTCTCCTTCTTAAAGCCTTCCCAATCAAATCATTATACTTTAACGTAACCGGTTATCGACGTAATTCAACGTAAACGTGGGTATTTAAATGAAAAAAAAAAAAAAAAAAATGACAATGGAGGGAAAATTTAAAAATCCAAGAAATTCGAAACAAAATAAAAATTCGCCCAGCACGTCAAAAATATTAGAAAAAAAAAAAAAAAAAAACAAGAAAATTAAAACTTGTACTAAATTGAAGCAGCTCGACTTCGCCATATTCGTGGCATTTATAATTTTTTCGAGTACATATTCATAATATAAAATTAGTTCAGCTTTAAAAAAACCAATAAATGAAACGACGACCTAACTTCGTAAGTTTACTGTACATTAAATAATTGTAAATAATACCAACGAACAATTCAAAATTATAATTTTTTATTTTTCCATTACCTTGCACTGTTTTCGCAACTATTGTTAATTTTACCTACCTATCCGCATACCTACATTTATTACATTTATTCCGCTTACTCGGTGTGTTATTTTACGAGTTTATTTGTTCGAGATATTACAAACGGATAAAGGTAAATACCTAAGTCTGTAGTTATTTTTATATAATTTTTACAATGAAATTTTAATCCGGCATAGTTATGATAATTTAGAGAGAAAAAAAAAACTTTCAAGGATATAATTATAAATACAAAACAAAGTTGCCATCACCTACATAGGCGTACATTTTTCTATACTTATTTGGGCACATTTTTTCAAAAGCTCAGTTCCAATAGTTGGTTTGATTTTATGATGGATGCTGCTGCGGAGAGCAGGGGTTATCAAAAAATCTGTTTTAAGATACTAGAAGACCATAAGACCACTTTTATACCAGTAAAATAATTGTGCTGTTTATTAATTTTTTTTTTTTACCAAAGATTAAAATCATTTATTCGGCTAAATACCGACCAAAATGGCTGCAATTTGGCTAATAGGATTGAATCGACGATAGACTAAATATACAAGAAAGGGGATGACCTAGGATGAAAATTCAGTCAAGCTAAAATTTGAAAAGGAGGTGCTGAGAGCCAAAAATTGCAAAAAATACTCGTTTTCGAGCCAATTGATTAAAAATCCAAAGTTGCATAACATATACAAAAATCAGCATCCTAGGTCAATTACGAGAGGTTTTTCTTTGTTTGACCCTGGAAAAAAAGGCTGTTTCTCGCATGTTACTCTCAAAATTGATCTAGCAGAGCTAAAATTTGGCATGTAAATTCGATTGGTGAGTTCAACTTTTCTATTGCAACCCCCTCCCCCTCCCACAGTTCCTTAAAAAAGTTTTAGGGTAAAATTGGGTTTGGTTGTTGCTGCTTGTCGATCTAGTTCCAATCATGATCTCCGCTCGTCCTACAAATTGAGCTAGGTAGTTGAACATTGGCTTGTAGCTGCAGCATTTATCTTGCATTTACTTTTTATAGGTTTCAACTATCTATTTGAAAATTAACCTCTAATGGCCCACAGCATCGCAGAGTGTAATTTTCTTTACTCCGTGAATGAAACAATTTACGTATTTGGCTTCAATATTTTACAAAAATCAGGAGGAAAAATCAACCGCTCAGAAGAACTTCAATTATTGCAAAAGGACGAAAAATATTTCTACATCTTAATGTGGTAACAACATAATATACAACCCTCAGGCCTCTCATATCCCCCTCCTTTCTTATCTCAGCTTACGCTTATAAAACACATAAAAGCCTTTCCTTTTGTGTTTATGCTCGAGAAAATGACTTCGTATAAAATCAATGGGCGTAGGAGGAGGCTCCAAACAATTGAAAAAATTCGTCTCGAGTTGAAATCCTCAAAATAGTTGAAAAAATGACATTTGAACATGAATTCGTAATGTTTTGTCTCCTTTTCAAGGTCCCGGATATAAAATAGATGGCCAAGGTGAGGAGTGGACTGAATTATGACTAACCATTTAAAAAACAAAAAAAAACAACAACTCAACATTAAAATAAATACATAAGTGCCAGTTGACGTTCGGTCTGCTGAATCATTGGTCATAAAGTCAATATTTATGAGCAATCTTCGAATCAAATTTCATGCATTTCAAGTTGGCTAATCTGTACGTAAAGTACCGAAATTTTTCTATTCATCACTTGAGAAGATCCTTATTTTACGCAATTTTTTTTTTTCAATTTTCATTCAGACGATAATTGTCTTTTTGCATTTTTGTGAGCCGAATTTTAATTTTTTTTAAAGAAATCTGTAAACGACCGGGTCACAATAGTTGCGAAATGACTTCAAAGTGATATGATGGAAATTTTAGCTTTCCAACTAAATTTTTATTGCAAATTTTTCCAAAAGTGGAATTATTACAAAAATAGAGTATAAATGATGCAAAAAACAAGCGATGCATTTTCATATTATGTGTATTGAAAAAAGCATACTATTCAGTGATAGGGGGATGAAAAGTAATACTAAGTTACGTAATTTAATTCATCAAAGGCCACATTTAGATCTCCGTTAGACTTACTTCTACAGAAAACCAGCCTTGGAAGGAAAAATAGGTGAAAAATAGCCCTTTTTTGAGGTTAAAAATGAGAAAAAACCCCTTATACCTCCCATACTGATTGACCTAGGAAGCTGATTTTTGAATATTTTAAAAAACTTTGGATTGTCTATCGATTGTCTCAAAAAAGAACAGTTTTTACGATTTTTGCTTCTCAGCACTTCCTTCTTCAATTCAAGCCCATTTCCCAAATTTGATCGATTTTAATCGGTATAAAGTTGAGCAAATAATTTTTAGTTTCGAGGGGAAAAAAATAAAAAAAATAATAAATGTCTGACATGGCCAAAAATGGTCGTAATGTTTTTCCAGCATCCCAAAACGGATTTTGTTGTAACTCCCCTCCCTCCATTCGTCATTGACAATATGATGACAGAAAATTAGGCTAAAAAAAGGAAAGATTGCTTTTGAGGGTCCAAACTAGATGAAACATGTTCTCTTCTATAATTTTTTTTTTTAGAATGGCATTTTTCAATTTCTAACAAATTTATTTTAAAAACCTACAAAAATCAATACATCTTTGAATGTCTTTAAAAAAACGGTAATTGACGGTAAAAACGAAAAAAAAAAAAACAGCTGGGCTGAAAAGTCGAGGCCTCCGAAAGGCACAACTAGGGTCGCTACTGAATGTACAAACTTAATTTGAAGCTCCTACCTCAATTTGGAGGGAAGTTATGCGAGGAACAAACTCAAAAAATAAGAAAAAACAACCAAAAAACCACATATTTGAGGCTTTGAAGGGTTAAAATGGGGCTGAAAAGTCGAGACCGCCAAGAAGCACGTCTACGGATCCTACTACACGTACATACCAAATTTCGGCTTCCTGCCTCTATTTGGAGAAGAGTTATGCAAGGAACAAACTCAAAAACTCAAAAAATGAGAAAACCTAACCAAAAAACTACATTTTTGAGGCTGTGAGGGCGTGCAATGGAGCTGAAAAGTCGGGACCTCCAAAAGGCTCATCTGGGGCCCTTTTTTAATGTACATACTAAATTTCAACTACTTAACTCATTTTAGTGGGGACATAGGCGAAGAACAGCCCTTTTTTAAGGCCAAAAAGAGAAAGAGCCCTCATATCTCCGCTCCTAATTGAGGTAGGAGGTTGATTTTTGGATATGTTATACAACTTTTGTTTTTCTATCGATTGATTAAAAAAAAAAACAATTTTTGCGTTTTTGATCCTTCAGCACCCACTTGCCCAAATTGGGGCGTAACCGAATTTTGACCCAAGATCATCCCCACTCATATATATCTAATCCACCGCCGAACTGAGCCGATTGACCGAATTGGATCGATTTTAGTCAGTATCGAGCAGAGTAAATGATTTAAATATTCGGGGGGGGGGGGGAAGAAATGAATATATGACACGGCCAAAAATTGTCTTAATTTCTAGGACCTCAAAACGGATTTTGTTGGTACCCTCCCCCTCCCCCACCGTCGTTGGTTAATTGACTGTAATAGCCTGGATATCATTGACAATATGACAACCAGGCTAAAAATTACTTAATTTTTCAGGAAATCGTAAAGAAACGCAAAAAGTAGCATTTTTAAAAAACTGCTTAAAAAGAGGAAATGATGATAGCTTGCCAACACAAAAATAATTTTTAATACAAACATATGTATTTAAAAATTTTTTTTCGTTTTTTTGAAAACTTTCAAACCTTTTATCTTATTTTCGGGCGTTGAAAAACATTGATTCGGAAAGTTAAAATTATCCTCGTATTATTTTCATGTCATTTCGCAACTATTGTGACCATGGTGGCACCTTTTGCAAACTTCCAAAGAAAGAAAAAAAAAATCCAACCATTCTATTATTCACTTGTTTTTTTCCTTCATAAAAATCAAAGATCAACGACCCTCTATTTTCCAAACCACACAATTAAAACACAAAACAAACAATAATAATTACACGTAATAATAACCAGTAACTAAATGAAGACACCTACAATCCTACATCGTCATTTTTTCAACAACTTTACCCAGGTAGGTGATGTAAAAAAAAAAAAAAAACACCTCACCAATTTACATTCCAATAAGTATTGTAAATAAAAATCAAGTACGAGTACATTGCAATCCATCTTAGTTTATTAAATTTTCAAAAAGAGAAGAAAGAAAAATCTAGTAAATTCGTATTTTTCAATTAAATACACCTATCTGTATCCATGTACGTCTTTCGTAGCTGACGAACACATTGAGTACATTTCAAGGCTAACAAAAAAAAAAAAAAAAACTGTTATGTAGTAGAAAAAAAAAGTTGCCAAAATATGTAATTAAAATGTCATAAAAAAGAGATTTAATAATTACGTATATATTATTAACGATTGGAAATTATAAAAATATTCGATAGGTAATTTATCATTTAACCTTCGCTGGCTTCTGGTATGATTACTATATACACTAACGAAACCGAAATGAAAAATAAACCGCTAGGCTATCGT
The DNA here is from genome assembly GCA_900060175.1 of Ferrisia virgata. NCBI lineage: Eukaryota > Metazoa > Arthropoda > Insecta > Hemiptera > Pseudococcidae > Ferrisia > Ferrisia virgata. The sequence continues at coordinate 22,343 of FIZR01007607.1, forward strand.
TTCCACATACTTAATACGAGTATGATCAAACCAATATCAGAGCATATAAATAGTGTTATACCTGGTGGTGAGATTTTTCTCAAGTTGTACCGATGATGTTGCAAACATGAACCAAGCCATCTACATGTACATCGAAGTCGATACGTATACAACGAATGAGTGTATTCTTTTGTATCGAATAAATATCTATACGCATTTAGATGTAATCTAGATCAGTCTACTTGATCGGGGGATTCCCCTAATGATGAAAAAAAAAACTCCTGCCAGAGCTATTCAATTCGTACCTAGGTATCTATCTACCTATCTATGTATGTATGGATTCGATAACGAGAGGAGGCCGCATCTCAACCTTTATACGTCACGCTGAACCAAGTATCTCTCTCTCTCTCTCTCTCTCTCTCTCTCTCTCTCTCTCTCTCTGCTCTCAGGTATAACGATAGATTTCGACTGCATGATGCCTCCAGCAGACAAATAAAATAAATTGGAATCATTCAGCGTCGCGTCGCGTCGCTCCACCACGCCACCATATTATCTAATAATTCTCATTATCGTCACAACATTATACGAGAAGTCGATCCGTTCTATTCTTCCTTATATCATTCACTAGGTAAAGGTAACACATACCAGGTAGGTAATACCATCGAACGAGTAGACACCATAACGATAGTAGTATAATCTTATTATTCGTATTAGGCAATCCTTCCCCACATAGTACAATAAATATATAGGTACACTAAGATACGATGAATATCTAATAAATATTATTTGAAGGAAGAAAAATCATAATATCGTATCAATGTATCCTCACCTATTTACCTATGTGTACTTATTATACATATTTTTTTTTTTTTTTTAATACTTATTCGTCACGGTACGCACCTCCAGCTACATACGTCTACGTCTACGTATAGAATCTAGTGTAGTGTAAAGTATGCCTAGTAAATACAAATAGTAAGCAGTATCCATGGGTAACCCTTTTTCCTCTTCTACTTATACGTGAAATACATTTTATCACATTTATAAATTAAATCACAAATCGTATAAACCACTGACCTGATTGGGCTTATTGTGTAACAAGCTCGTTTCGTATTTTTATTTCATTTCTTTTATTCCCCTCCCCACCCTCAACCAACGAATAAATATTTTTCCAAGTTTATATTTTCGTATATATTGACAAGGTACACCTAACGTATGTTATGTAAATATAATAATATAAATATATAAGAATTGAAAAATTAATCTGGACCAATAACATTTCCTATTCGTCGTGCATATAGATTGAGATTTGTAATCAATTACATTCCTAGCTATAGATGGAATTTAATAAGAAAAATAACTCAAACAACTTCGACTGGTACTATATGGTTTTGTCAATGGCAACGCAACGGTGCTAACAACACGTTCATTGAATGCATTCGACGATAAATAAAGAGTAGAGTTACCTTAGGCAGCTTTCAATATAACTCGAAAAAAAAATGAGGTAATTTTTTTCACACCTGTTCGACGATATTGCTGTTTTAGTTAATCGTTAATAGAAAAAAATATTCATTACGAAAAAATAACAAAATGCAATTCTCATTGGACTAGTTTCGTTCATCGTATCGGAGAGTATGTATAATTATGATTTCACTCACACAATGGATATTACGTACCCGTATCGTACTGTTTCCTTAATATACGATAGTGAACTCTTATCTGTGGAAATTCTTAATTACCTCGTCAATCTAATCAATTGATGCTCGAGACCAGTTTCCGACCATCTGCCAGTGCTCATTCGATTAGTTCGACTCGAGATTTTACAATTTGGCTGGAAAGTTATTTCCTTGCGTTGGCTAAATCTGGTATCTTTGCTCAGTTCTGGACTCGTGTGTCATTTTGGGATAATTTCAAAATTGTTTTTCATCGGATATTTTCGTCGCTAATTCTTTCATCGTCGCCGATATCAGCTGTTTTCGCCTCGCTTTTGGAGGATTTTGAATATTACATAGCTTCGGTTCTTTTCGGACGTATTCGTTTTAAGAATCACGTGCGATGTCACTTCATGACCGTATTTGTTGGTCTAAATGTTTAGTTAATACCTGTACCAAGGACAGTGCTGTAAATATGAGTGGGGGGAGGGGGTTGTAATTTGAACCCTACACTTTGCATAGTGATTTTTTTCAAGTAAAAAAACTTGGCGAAATTCAGCTTTTCGAGCTTAGAAAATAAGTCGAAATATTAATTTTTTACTCCGTGACCCTCAACATTTCGCAAAATGTTCGCCCTCGCTTTAACTTGGGCGATATATTTTCAAATTGCTGAAAAAAAATTTTCAGAAAATTTCCCCATCCCCTGATAATTTGACTCACAAGGTATCAGATTCAGAGCGCAACTCCATTGACGGTGATAGAGGTGTGAGGGGGGAAGGCGCTTAAGCCATCCTGTTAAATATTTTCGAGAAAATTTACTAACTGAAAATTTTTGAAATACGCCCTCAAATGTAATACTAGAGCGTGATTTTTTTTTTTTAGAAAATGAAGTTGAGGGACTTCGGCCCTTCTTAAAATTTCGACTTATCTCCACCTATGCACAAGTCGAACCAAGAATATGGGCGGGCTAAATAACGATTCGATGATTTTCCAAAATGCAAAGCCAAAGGGTGAGATTTACTTCGATCTACATATCAAATTTCAACCCCTCGAATCACTTTTATGCGGAGATACGTGTGAAAAAAAAATAAACAAGAAAAATAAGAAAAACCTAGCAGAAGATTACTTTTTTGGGGGTTGTGAAGAGAAGCATTGCAGACGAAAAGTCGAAACCTTACCCTTTCCAAATATGCATTCCAAATTTCAACCCCCTAGCTCATTTTGGAGGAGGGATATGGGCGAGACAGGATTTTTCAAGGTCGAAAAAAGGGCTAAACTTCGTATTTCTCGCCTCTTAATTGATGTTGGATGCTGATTTTTGGGTACGGTGCACAATATTTGTTTTTATATCGACTGGTTCAAAAACCCTAACTATTTTTGTAATTTTAGTTCCTCAGCACACCCTACCAAAAATTTGAACATAACTGAATTTTGACCCGAGGTCATCTTCACTTCTATATCTAATCTGGCGTCAATCTAAGCTCGTTGATTAAATTTCACTGATTTTGGGTCGGTATCGAGCAGAGCAAATGATCTTTAGTTCCGGTAAAAAAAAAAATTAATAAATAAATAAACGAAATAAATATTTGACGTGACCAAATACGCGGCCTCAGTTCGTTTTTAATCACCCCCCCCCTCATCCCTCCCACCCTCCGGCCTTCTTCCTCATTTGTCATAGATTAATGGTCCATACTAGGGTGGGTCGAATTCAGCTTTTTTGGAAATCATTACGCAGCAGGATCACAATAGTAGCGAAATGAGCTCCGAATAATGTAAAAATTTTAGATTTTCAACTAAATTTTTCAAACTTGCAAAATTGCTTTAAAATTCAGGTTTTCAAAAATTTTTTAAAAAATGAGAAAAAAAATTTGTTGAACATTTTTTTTTTGAATAAGGAATTTTCACCTGTATTTATACATTCAAAATTATAACTGTTGACAAATTTCCCTCATTTTTCAATAATTTTTAAAAAATGTCATTTTTTGCATTTTTTTTTCACCATTTTCTGAAAAACTGAAGGAAATTTTTATTTGAGAAATGCCCTCCAAAAATGGATACAGGACATTGATGATTTTTATCTCCCATGACCGATTTTTTCAAGGGCTCTCAGAAATGGTAAATTTTCATATATTTTAAAATGAATTGGCTCAAAATTGTAAAAACTATTTCTACAAAAAATGTCATTTATGGAAAAATATTTCACTTATTTTAGATTCACAAGTTTTCATTCTCTTTTCATTTTCTTTTTTTTTTTTTGAACTATTAACAAATTTTAGTATGTTGGAATATGTGCTGAGAACCCATGAACGGGGCAAAACCTATGAAAACTGGCCTTGAATCAACAAAGGTACATGTACTTGGCCTATTTCAACATAAATTTATTGAAAAAAACTTTTTAGCGGTGCTAAAAAAAAAAAATCTTGAAGAAACACGAAAGAACCACTTTTTGAACACTCTTGAAAAATCATCTATAGGACAAAATTCCTTCGTGGTTTTACAGAAAATCTTTTAAAAAATACAAAAAGTGACATTTTATTTTCAAAAAAAAAAAAAAAAAAAAAAAGAAACCATGAAAAAGGGGAAATGATGAAAATTTTCAT
>FIZR01007610.1:0-16760 GCA_900060175.1 Ferrisia virgata
TCTTACATTTTCAGCCTTTGAAATCACACTGGAGATAGAATCACACATAAATTGTGGTGAATAACTGTACAGTAAACAAAATACGTACAGTACGTATATACATTGTATTTTAAGCGCGACATTTTTCTTTGGTATCAATTCATATACTGTACGTACTGTTTTAAATCGTATTTTACCAAAACATATTTTTTAATTTTCTTCTTGGAAAGGCGTTCGGATTTTTGACGTTTCGGATTATTGACGTTCGGATTATTGACGTCCCACTGTAGTAAATTTTAGCTCTCCAATACTATTTTTTCAATAAGCTAGACTGACTCACAGCTCGAAAATTTTCAAAAAATCGAAAAAATATTTTAATGGAACATACATTTTAAGAGGATTTTTCTCATTAAAAATTTCCTTCATTATTTTTCAGAAAATTGTGAAACAATGCTATAAGTGACTTTTTTAAAGAACCTCTGAAAGGGAGGTAATGGTGAAAACTAATCACCAATTATCATTTCGCGTTAAAATATGTGTAAACATTTTCTAAAAAGTTTTTTTTTTGATTTTTTGAAAATTTTTGATCTATAAGTTAATTTTCAAATTTAAAGAAATCGAGTAAGAGGGCTGAAATATTTACCACATCATTTTGAATTGATTTCACAACTATTTTGATCCCATCGTTAGCAAACCCCCCAGTAAAATTTGGCCCACCCTAGCGTACATTTAAATAAACAAATTCTCGAAGAGCTTTATCAAAAATTCGAAATGTTTTCAAAATCAACTCACTCTCAACGACTACGATCCAACCTCCCACAAGATATTATTTTTAGTGAATCTGGATACTTTCCTTTTTTAAAAAGAAAATTGTATGCATTTTTCTACTGTTGCGTCAGCGATAATTTCACTTGGGAAATTTTTATCAAATTATTTAAATCAGTAGACTACATTTGTGGGCGTTACTGTCCTTAGTTGATCATAAATAACGGCTGCGTCATACCACTACTATCGGTAATTTATTAACATTTTCACACCATATTCAGAAAAATGAAAAAATTACGTTTTTCATACGACCTTGAAAAAAGATGACGAATGTGAAGAATCATCCGCATGATTTTTTTTCGGTCAATAAAAATACGTTTATCTATTGAAACAATTTGAAACCTATCTTAAAATGCGCGTGCACTTCATTGTCCTTTCATGGGTCACTAAATCAAACTTTGTCCTTTTTTTTTTTTTTTTTTTCATTAAAGGAAATATACTTATACGCGCACCGTACAAAAAATTTTCTTCAATGATCTTTTTTTTTTCATTTTATTTATTGTTTTGAGAAGCTATCGTGAAATTTTTAAGCGAAATAATATCTCGCATTTATTCAGACATCTTTGGTTAGGCAGAAAAATTTTCAATTGAACTGATCCGCTGATCACGACTAGGTAATGTTTTACATCAATGACTTAGCCCACTAGCAGGATTTTTAAATCTACATTGAATACTATGGAAACTGGTTACATAGTACATGCCTTGGAAAAATCATGAACTGGAATGTACTTTCCACCATATAAAAATTTTTCATTCGAAATGATTGCAACTGTAGAATTGACAGTTCCGCGAAATTTTAACAAGTAATTTCAATATTATCAGCAATTTTGAACAGAATATGAACAAACACACATATGCGCGTAATTCTGCCAATAAACAGATTATGAATTGGTATATGCAAGCGCTTCACTGGTAAATGACTAGTTTTTTTTTTATTTTAAATTATGAACTACCTACACACAGTAGGTATCATAGAACGGTAATCATTTAACCATAGTATAAGGTACAAAATGAACACGTCAATTTACAAGCTGATTATGGTATTGTATTTTCATTCAGGAGCAACATGTGGGGTAAGTGACACTTATTGAGATAAACCTATATTCAAGAGGTATCAATATACAGTGAAAAATCTAAATTTTTAAATATTTAATCGCAGCTTTCGACTAGTCCAAGTGTCGATGTAAAAAAGGACGCAAAGGATATGGTTGATTCTCATTTCAACGAGCTTACTGTGGCTACAATTCTCACAGCAAGAACACCCCAACAATGTCAACAAATCAATGCAGAAATAGCAAAAATAAATGGAGGGGTAAGTCGTTTTATTATTCAAAATCAATTGACCCGAGTTCATAATATTTTATAGCATAATTATTTCCCACGCAGATTCCGTTAATAGATGACAAGTACGTCCCTTATAAGAAAAATGAATCCGTCTATAAAGATTTATTATTCGCACTTTTATACGAAGAAGATATGGTTTTGGCAAAGTATCTGGGAGAATTCATGGGTCATAAGGATGAAACATTAATAACCGTTGATTTGCTACTGGTCAAAGATATGTTAAATTTTATATCTAACTACTATAATCGAGGTAAGTAATAAGTCATCAGCAGGTCTAAGTCACACAAACATGAACAGATTCAAATTGTAGAATTTTTATTCCCCTTCTCCCCTCAAACATAGTACAAGGCGATGGCTTCGAAGATGATCGTAAAGAGCAAAGGTGTCCATTTTGCGAGGTGCTGAAAGCATGGGTCCAGGTAAAATATCCGATGCACTTAGCAATAGTTTTTGTTCGATGGTATCGTATTATCTCAATGAGCTGATTATTGGTTTCAAGGCGGATCGAGAACCAGAAAATGGCGTTTTACCGACTGAAAAAGAAGCTCACGATACAATGATGGATATGTACGAAGGTGGGTTTTATATTACCAGTTTATGCTGAGAATTGTATATTTTCTCACCTGTTATATGAACCTATGTATATTGTTTAAAGAGCAGCAAAACTGGGATACCGAAGACAAAAGACCTTTATTGAATACAATCCTAATGAAAAAGTCTTGTACGTATTCGGCAGCAATTTTAAAAAAGTATGAAGCACGTCATCCAGGAGATACCATAGAAGATGATTTATTTTACAGAGTCAGCAATAAAGATGTATTGTTCGCTTATCAATGTTTGGGTGAGAAGCTAAACTTTATTAACTACTTTACTAATTGCAGTAACTCGAAGAAAAATATCCCTTTTCTAAATACCATTTATACTTTACGTATTTTTACGAAGCTGGTTTAGTCAAAGATAAATTCAGATTATGGGCTAAGTTACTACACGATCTTCGTGACATTGGGGATCGCAACGCTGCTTGGATATTGATCGTTGCTATGAATCGTGGCGAAAACATGGCGAAAATTGACGCCGCTTTCAAGGCTGATTTCGGAGGCGAATCTTTAGGAAGTTTCATACTAGTAATTTATACCTAGAGTTGAATTGCCTTCAACGTGCTTATTATACGTGGATTTAATATAATTTTAATGTTTCGTAGAAAAAGAAAGACGACCCTACAGTCATAGAAATATTAGCAAAACTGGTCGATCCAACACATAAACTAAATATTGTTCCTTCTGCTCCTACAGGACCACAGCCTGGTCCCGCACCAACGTAGCCGACATGAATCAAAGAAGATTTTAAATGCTCAATTTGTAAATTGGCAATAAAAAATATTTGAAAAATCTTATTAATATTCGATTCGCTAGTCAGGGAAACATTCATCGATGTTACGTGGTGAATGATAAATGTAAAAAGAACATCCCATTGTGTTGTTTATCAAGTCTGATTATCCTGGCTATCGTAAATGTGAATTGTTCCATTCATGGAATTAAAAATAAGCGCGAAGCAAAGCGGGGGGGGGAGTCATCTCCCCATCTCTTCAAAGTGAAAAAGCTGCGAGTTATTCGGAAAATTTTCAAGTAATTCGAAAAAATGTAGCGTTTGGTAAATTTTTAAAAATATTGCAAAAGATATGTTAAAATACAAATTTTCGAGCATTCTGTTCATATTTTCTAAAATTTTTGTAGCCCTTGCGAAAAACTTATAAAAACTAAAAATATTACTTCTTATTCATAAATCCTCGAAATATGTCCTTTTTTATGGTTAAAAAATCCAATTTTCTTAAAATTTTGCTCTCACTACGCTCGAGCACGCGCACAAGTCGCATCTCTGCATAGTCTTCACCTTTCATTTATGTAACTGGGAAAAAATTTGCTTAACCCTATCCTAAACATTCCTGCCTACTTCAATTTATTCGGTTTTTGAAATATGGATGGAAAAATTGCCAAAAATTGAAGATTAAGTCGAAAAAATAAACGTGTTTGCTAGTACGTTTCAATTTTAGTTTTTTTTTTGCAAAAATGAGGGGGGGGGAGGGTATGAAAAAAATGTTGCGAAATGACGTTAAATGAATGTGGTAAAAATTTGGGGTCTCTAACTTGACCCTTACCCCACCCCCTTTCGATTTAAAATTTTGATATTTACATGAAAAATCGACTTTTTTTGATTTTTTGGGGATAGTAAGCCACATGAGACCAAAAAAACTTTTTGCAATTTTTTTTGCTTTTTAGGATTCTAAAATTCTGTTTAAAGATGGAAGAAATTAATTATTTAAAATTTTTTCAAGGTAATGAAGTAAAAGTACGAAATCCTACAATTCATGCGACATGATAAATAAAGTTTTTTTTTGCTATTTCACTGCAAAAAAATTTGAAACATTCGATTTTTCATCTTTAAGCGTATTTTTAGAATTCCTGAAAAACAAAAAAAAATTTGAAAAGTGTTTTTTTGGTTTCATATGTGGTCTACCATATTATGTTGGGATCAAAAAAATTTCATGCAAATTTTAACATTTTAAATCATTAGGGGACGAGGTAAGGGTTCAAATAAAATTTCAAACCCCCTGAAAAGCAAAAAAATTCGCAAAAGTGTTTTTTTTAGTCTTGTAATGGAAAACAATTTTTTTTTCCATTTTTCATGTGGATTATAAAATTTTAAATCAAAACGGGGTGGAGTAAGGGTAAAGTTAAAGACCCCAAATTTTTACCACATTCAAAAATTTTTTTTATACCACCCTCAAATTTTTGAAAAAAAAAACTAAAATTGAAACGCCTCAGTGTTCACCCCTCACCCCAGAAAGTTGATCGCTACTGCCCTGATTAAAAAAAAAACGCCCTATTACACATTCTCATCATTAGTAGTATAAGTAGTGGTTGGAAACCTTCTCAAGACACAATTTCAACACCCTAACCCAACAAAGAAAAAAAATATATACGTAGGATGAACTCATAAAATCACTAAAAACGGTTGCAACGAGTTTGAAAACTCAAACCCCCAAAGAAGAAACGCCTAGGACTACTACTAAATCTACATAGCAAATTTTAATCCATTAGTTCAATTTGGAGGGAAGAAATGTGTGGAAAAAACAGAAAAAATAAGAAGACCCACCAACGAACTGCTATGTAGAGGTTTCAAGGACATGCAATAGGGATGAAAAGTTAAAATCCTCAACACGCATATCTAATCTACATGTCTACTTCAAGTTGAAGAATAGACTATTTCCCCCTCTTCATATCTCCTCCTTAGTTGATGTAGGAATTAGGAAACTGATTTTTTGATATTTTATATGACTTCTCATTCTCTTTCGATTAGTTTGGAAACGAATAATTTCTACAATTTTAGCTTCTGGGTACTCCATCCTTGGCGTTTTTTCCACCTAACTATGTGACCATCCTGTCATGAAAAGTCCAAACCTATAATTATTACACATTTTCGTAAAACTCAAGAGTGTCTAGTTGTCTACTTTCTAAAAATATACGCGATCTTGAAAAATGGTATCGTAAAAAAAGGCCTTATAGCAAGTTGAAAATCTTGAAAATTTATGAAAAACAATTTTTTGCGCTTAAAGTTCGTTCGCCAACCATTTTTGTTCACGTGCAATTTTTTTCTTGATTTTTGGATATCTTGTGCATCGAACGATTTTTTCATTATTACCTGCTGTGTATTTCTGAACGGAAGAAGTTCAATACCTCAGTCAAAATATTTTGTTAATTTTCTAAGCTGAATTGAAATTGATATGACACAGAAGTTACTTAATCCATAGTACGCCATCATTAATTTTTTTTTTTCGTTTCTCATGCGTTTGATAGTATAATTTTCGAGCAACTTGAATTCAAACAATGATGAACCGGGCCACTGTGGTTTGGATAAAACATTCCAATAAATGGGAGAAAAACGATGAGAAAAAAAAATAAATTATACGTTAAGTGATGATAATAAATTTCAAATTTAGGTACACTTGTGTACGTGTAATTTTTTAAATTAATGTCATTCATTTAAAAAAAAAAAAAAAAAAAAAAAAAAAAAATGAGAGAAGAAAGCTACGAATTATGCAATTAAATAACACGTCGCAATGTACACAGTACATACAACAAAAAAAAATGTACATAAACTATAAAATTCATATTTTTCACACTCTAATCATTTTTTTATGCATATTTCATCATCGAAGTGGTGAGTTATAAAGTGGTTCAGTGATAGACAGATATTTATCGCTCAATAGGACTTAGTCTTGTGCAGTCGCGGGTTATTTAATTCAGCTTAAAATGGGGTTTTTTAATTTTACATTTACAGAGATTCGCTTCGAGCATGATTCTGAGAAATTTAAAAAAATTACTCTATTTTCATGTCACAACAAAGTAAAGAATCAATCAACGCTTTGTGTAACACGAGATGAATAATTCTATGTAGTTGAGCGAATGTGGCCACCCCTGTGAAAATGTAAATCAAAAAGCTAAAGCAATCGTAGATTCGAAATTTGATCCGAAAACTATCGCAAAAATTCTACCATTTTTAACCACGAAAGAATTCGCAGCAATAAACGGTGCACTGGCTAAATTAAATAATGGAGTAAGAAGTAATGACACGAGTAATGAGTATCCCTACGTTCCCCATCTATTAATTTGCTTTCTTAAAAAAATAATCGTACACGTATATTTATGACGAACGAATTTAAAATTTTGTCGATCCCGAGTACACTCCTGCGGAAAAAACTGCACCATATCAGAATTTATTGTTCGATTTGGTCAATGAATCGATGACCATTTCCAGCATGTACTTAGGGACTTTGAGAACTGCCTGCATTACGACGATGAAAGTTACATAATAAGATTAATCAAGAGAATTTATAACAACTGTAAGTATTGACTTTTCAACCACATTATTCATATGAAGTTTGAAAGCTATAAATTATCAAGTTTACCGGTGAATTTTATCTAAAAAAAAAAAAAATTTCTGTAACACAGAACATGGATGACGTTTCAATAATGCACGTCTGTTCAGATGCATTTTTTTACCAATGTATTGAAAAGATCAGTACAACTAAGTTCCATTTTCATAAAAATACATCTTATTATTCGGAATCAAGGAAATGATTCGTATTCACAGGTCAAAACGTTTTTCTACGACCCTAACTAAATGTACATCCCAAATTTCAAAGCCCTACCTCAATTCGGAAGAGAGTTGCATAGAACTTATTTTTTTCAAGGTTAAGAAGTAACAACGTAGAAAACAGATTTCTGCATATGTTATACAACTTTTGATCCTCAATCGATTGGTTTCAAAATGAGCAAACGATTTTTAGTTTCAGCGAGAAAAAATGAAATAAGAAAATGAAAAGAATACGGGTAAATATGGGACATCGTCAAAAATGGTCTCAGTAGTCTTCTAGCATCCCAAAACGGATTTCATTGAAACCTCCCTCTCACCAATCTGAAGTTGATCGATAGTTCGTAATATTCTGGTTTACATTGACAATATGACAGAAAATCAAGCTAAAAAGCAAATTTGAAAAAAATATTCGCCGTTTTTGTACCTCTACAATACTAACACGACGCAGAAACAAAACATTAAAATCAAATATGAAGCAATTCATTGCCATAAATTTCAATACTAAGTTAATATGTACTGTCGGTAACGAAAACTGCACAAACTTCCAAGGTACATAGATACCTAATGTCACATTGGAAAAAAATTAACTTTAATGAGAACCGCAATTTTCAGAATGACGAGCACACGTATGATTGGAATCAATACAAGCTCATTGTTAAGCCGATACTTGGCCATTTTTTTCTCATTTTTAGTTTGCAAAGGAGTAAGTTTTTGTAGATATGTTTTGTACTGAATAACTATCGACAAGCTATTTTTAAGCTGGCGATCGATAATTTTTTCAGATAGAGAATGCTGGATTTACTTGCAACTACGTCGATACAAAAGCAGATGCCAAAGCAATTTCAGATTCAAAATTAGATCCTCAAACCATTGCAAAAATTTTACCCTTCAGGACGGAAGAAGAATGTATAGCAATAAATGGCGAGGTGGCTACTTTTAACGGAGGAGTGCGTGTTCAACTGATATCACTTTTATTATTCTTTTTTTTTTTTTTTCAAGAATTTCGTTCTCAACGTAATATTAATAATTAAATTGTACCCCTATCATTCACTATTAGAAAAATTTGACCGCTGCCGACTATCTTCCTTTACAAAACACCACACCATATCAAGATTTACTTTTCGCCTTGGTCAACGAATCGGAGACCGTTCTAAGCAAGTATTTAGGGCAATACTTGTATATTAAAGATGAAACATTCATTATAATGATTTACATACAAATCGAGGAGAGGCAAGGTTTCAGATTCACATATGATAAACGTAAGTATATACATATATGGTACTATAATTGCATTGGTGAATGTTTAATTTTCCAATTTCATGATTAAAAACTATTGCTGTGTGTTGTAAAAGAACACCCCGACTGCGATCTGGATTGCGCTCGTAGAAACCAGAGACATCCTTTCGCAAATGCATTGAAAGTTTGGGCAGAGGTGGGTGAACCACATAATAAAATCTTGAAACTTTTCTGATCATTTAGGTACATATATCATTCAATGTTTACAGTACAATCGATGTCTTTTCGAGTCCACAACGCCTCCTTTCGATGATTCTTGTACCCAAGGTCAATCGTTGCGAAATGGTAATAATATAAACAGATCTATGACAATTTAAAGCCCCCGGGGTACTGAAAAAATAACTTTGCACTATACGTACCGAGTTGAATATTACAGAACGAAAACATTGGAATGAAAAAAGGACCGATTTGGAACGTATGTTAATGCAGCACCGTACAGATTACGCTCACCGTGGCATAGATTGTTATAACGCACAAGGTAGTAACCTCATAGACGATATTAATCACCACATTGACAACCATGATCTCAAGGACCTGTACATTTCACTAGGTAGCAAACTAGCTACATAAAATTTTTTTTTCAACTTTCCAATATCTTAAGTCAAGTATATTTTGATTTCAAGTTACATACATCCAGTCAGAATGTGACTATTTGGCTCAAAAACTGCTCGATTATTCTGACGGTCGAGATAATTGGGCCTTCTGGATAATCATGCTAACGACACGACGAGGCGAACGACTCAACCCTATAGACGAAGCGTTCAAAAAAATTGGCAAAAAAATCAGTTTGAAAGAACACCTTGAAGTAGGTTATTAATACATAGAAAAATACATAAATAATGAATACGATAACAAGAAATTACGCCGGTATTTTTTTCGGTAATGACGTCATCAACAATTTTAGACGTGCAACATAACGGATAAAATTTTTAAAAATATGCTGAAAGATTTAGCAGACCGAGAATCAACATCTCAAAGACAAAAACCAGCGCCAGCACCGGAGGCACATCCATCACTTCCACTCGTGCCACAAACAATTATCGCTCCAGGATTTGATGCAGATGAAACTTTGCATCCGAATCACTCTGCGCCGATGTGATTATTCTTAAAGGAATAGTAAAAATCATAAACAATTCCATCATTTAGTCCAAACTTTGAAACAATCTACACGTTAATATAGCGCGTTATTTTAAGGAAAATCTCGAAGAATAAAATACAAATTTTTATAAAGTAAATCACTCATTCAGTACTGCATCATTGAAGAGGCAATACTGATTTGAATTTCAGTTTTCCTTCTGGGCTAAAAATTCATCTACATAAAAAAATCAGTGTTTGGAAGAGGTATAGAGGTGTAGTGCTTTACGTTTGCATACAACATAGGTAGTAAACACTACTCGTATAGAAAGTATGTCAAAAACACTACCTATATATTCTCGGACCCCAAATTATGATGTAACCAACTTCACAAATAGACAAACGTTCAAAATGTTTACTTGTTGTCGCTGATTTCATCTTCGCCACTGAGCTTGAGGGTGTCCGTTTGATGCTCTAGGTGGTATATGTAGACACCCTTAGTCCTCCAAGTAATGTGTTTGTGTTATGAAAGAACACCCGAAATGCGATTTTGATTGCGCTCGCAGAAACCAGAGACATCCTTACGCAAATGCATTGAAAGTTTGGGCAGAAGTGGGTAAACCATATTACACATTTTAATTTGTTCGACATTTAGGTATATATTTTATGTGTCCTATCTTTATAGCACGATCGATGTGGGTTTGAGTCAACAACTCCTCCGTTGGATGATTCTTGTACTCTAGGTCAATCATTGATAAATGGTAAAAATGTAAATAGGCCTAACTACAGTTATTGTAGATACGGAGATACCCGAAATATAGCTTTGTATCATGTACAGGGTGTATCGCTTCGATAGTACTACCTTCACATCACAAGTAGAACAACTCAAGTTGGACGTATGTATAATGTTTTGCCTATCCTAATCATCGCAGGACAAAGGTATGCGGAACTAAAATTTTTTCCATCTAAGATCATTTTTAAAAATTTTTCAACTTTTTATCCAAAAATGCCAGATAGTATACATGGCGTATTAGGTATTCCCATTAAAAGATTGGAAGTAAGTAAAATTTGAGTAAAATTTCCTTAAATTATCAATATCCCTCCCTCCACCACCACTTAGCATGAATGTATTGTGTTTATTAGGGTATTTTGACTCGTTGAACACGAATCCGACGTTAGTTTCTTCATTTGTTTTTTTTTTATTTCCAGTATAAAACACTCAAAATTCGAAAAAACTGCTAAAATTAAACATTTCTGTACAGCTTTTTCAGATTTTTGACCCTTGCGCAACTCAGTACGCCAAAAGTGAATACGTCAAGTAAATCTACGTTGAAAAACACTTTTTTGGAATATTTTTAAAAAGTGGTCCAACTTTACGTCAGTTTTTTTTTACAGTTGAAAATTTCAAATGACCAAAACCACGAGAAGGAGTGCACCAAAATTTATGAAAAAATTATCGTACATACAACTCCATGAGATGCAACTTTGTGCCAAAGAACAGAAAATTTCATTCGCTTCCGCTGAATTAAAAAATCATTGAAAATATTGAAATAAAATAACCATACCTTCAAAAGGAAGGGAGAGGGCTCAAAACTTTTTTCAGAATATTTTTACATCAAGGTTCACCATCTGGGGTAATTGGATCAAAAATCGGGGCTGGGGCCAAAATCACCTCTTACCCGGCTATACCCTTTCGCAATTATGTTTTTCCAAAATTTCCAAGTAACTTGAAGAAAATATAATCATGCCAGGTGGTGGACGGTACTTTATTACTTTAAGAAAAATTTTTCAATTGGATATTTATAAGAGCTTTTTTAAAAGTTAATAGCAAAATTTTAGCATTGTTTTTAATATTATTCGAGATATTTCATTAACCACCTAATCTTTACCTTCAAATTTTATAAATGGAAATACAAACACCATATATGTTACACTTGGGTGCGAATTGGACGTCTTCAGCTCTTTTGAACAAAAAGTAGGAGAATTTTAAAACTTTGCTCAGATTTTCATTTAAAAAAATTTCATATCAGTGTATCTCTACTCCTGCAATGATTAGGATAGATAAAACATTACACATACGTCCAACTATAGCAGTTCTATTTGTGGTATGAAGGAAGTACTATCGAAGCGAAACACCCTGTAAATGAAGTTGAATTTTAACAGAACGAAAACATTGGAATGACAAAAGGACCAATTTGGAACGTATGTTAATCGAACACTTTACAGATTACGCTCGCAGTGGCATAGATTGCTACAACAGACAAAATAATGCGAACCTCATAGACGACATTAACCGCCACATCGACAACCATGATCTCAGGGACCTGTATACTTCATTAGGTAGCAATACGAATTTTTATTTTCAACTTTCCAGCAGCTCAGTTCGAGTATTTTTAATTTTAAGTTCAATACATCCAATCGGAATGTGACTATTTGACTCAAAAACTACTTGATTATTCTGACGATCGAGATAATTGGGCTGTTTGGATAATCTTGCTAACAACACGACGAGCATCCTATAGACGAAATCAATTTGAAACAACACCTCGAAGTAATATATGTATATATTTATCTAAATACGTAAATAAAAGTACGATGACAGGAAATTAAGCTTATTTTTTTTTTTTTTGGATGATGACGTCATCAACGATTTTAGACATGCAAAATAACGGATAAAATTTTCAAGAACATGCTGAAAGATTTAGCAGATCGGGAATCAACATCTCAAAGACAAAAACCAGTATCCCCTCCTCCACCTCCTCCCGTGCAACAAACATTTATTGATCCAGAATTGAACGCAGATGGATCTATAGAACCGCACAAATTCATGCAATCGAGCTATCCGCATAATTCTGAGCCAATGTGATAGTTCCCAGAAGAGTACCAGTATTCAGCTCAAACTTTATAACAATCTACGGGTCAAGTCGTAGAATAAGGGGGAGGTGGTGCTGAGGGGGAATAGCGTGTCATCTTAAAGGAAATCTTGAAGGATAAAATTAAACATTTTTATAATGTAGATCACTCATCGAATAAGTTGATGAGCCAATTGAAAAATAAAATTATACAAAAATGATATAATAAGAATTTTACCTATTGGCATTATTGAAGGAGGGATCAACATTTGGCGAGGGGATTCATAGGGGCAAAAGTTTCAAAAACTGTCTTTTTGAGCATTTTAGATAGAGGATAAAACCAATGGTCTTATTTTTGCAACAGAAGTTATGCCATCATCATGTCAGAAATGTGAAATTATGGTGGCAGAAACAAGTCACTGATGAGTCAAATACATGTCATCAATATGTCACGGTAACGTCATAGTCTTGTCATAATGAAGTTCTTTGGGAGACATTCTGGTGTTACAATTGCACCATTTCAATGTCACTGTCATGAGTTTGGCAAATATTTAGTGATCTTGGATTGGCTGAAACATTGCCAGAAATGTGCCATTTTTTCTGTCATAAGTCTCACACCAGAACTGTGTCATGTGACACTGCTTATCCTGACACCACTTGCACAACGCGTACATTTTGGTAACACAATCGCTCACTACTTTACTAAGGTTTTCAACCAGAATGTTGATAAGTTCATAAGAATGTATGCCAATATGTGTGATATGCTGTTAGAAACATAACATCCCTGATCCTCGATTCAAAGATATGTTGACAGTTTTAGTGGACTCGTCTTCGGCCTCAAAGAGGCCGAATCAAGCATCACCGTTACTACCAACCTCACCACCTAAAGGGATATAATGATTGGGATGTACGTATACCAATGCTAGAGGGTCCTATAATTACTGATGAAGATTTTCCAGATTTTATCATCAAACCTTTATGATAGAGAAACAAATCTCGTATTTATACGTAACCCTGTTCAATAGCAGAAGGAGTGAAATCAAAAGAATGAAAATTACCTGCGCACGTTCTACAAAGAAGATAATAATTATAAAACACATATTATCAATATCTGCTTACAACGAGTGCAACAAAATGCAATAATTTTAAAACTAATGTGAACATTATGACAATTTTATTACATTACATTACATTCAATGTGAAAAAATCAAATACCATAGAAGTTGTGAACAAACAATTGAAATTGATTTTCTCGTGTATTTTATCCGAATAAGTACCGCGTGTTATACAAATACAGCTGCCATCATACAATGATTCAGCTTTAAATTGTATGGACAAATAAAGTGTTGAGTAATTTCAAAAAAATTCCTAATCGGAAAAATTAAAATGATAAAAACACAGATGTCGTAAAATGTTGCACAGCCATTGTAAATTGCAATGAATCAAAAGATTGTACGTATAAATACATCGCGATAAACAGATATATTTTATTGCATTTCTAACATAAATAACGAAGTTCCAAGCCAACTATTTTAAATTTAAGATCAATCCGAAAAATCATTCAGCATGTGTTTCGAAGATCATAGATATACACCTGTGATGCGTTTAAATTTAATGGTGACAGCAAAATGGTTCAATTTTTTCATACGATACTTACTCAAGCCTTACACACTGTACATTGTTTTACAATTGGTAAGTTTTTTGAAAAATGATGAAAATATTTTAAGACCTCAGCTCAACCGATTAGGTTTTTTACATTTTTTAAAAACCAACTATCAAAAACAATTTCTTCTAATTAACCTTGGAATACTCGGTTAAATTTGAAAAAAAAAATAATAAAACACGATTTAAAAGAAAAATTTAGATAATTAAACTCATGCACCAGTAGGTATATTTATTTTTTAGACCGTATTTTAATTTTTCTGAAATACTTACTCAAATTTTACAACAAATACTAAAACTGCTGACTGAGATTATTTGTTTATAGTTCTGGGAAACATCTCGCACCTGCGGCGACACAAATGCAAATAAAGATGCAAAAACAATAGTAGATTCTAAATTCGATCCAAAAACTATCGAAAAAATTCTACTGTACAAGACGCAAGACGAATGTTCCGCGATAAACCAAGCAGTAGCCTCAATAAATGCAGGTGTAAGTATTTGATAGCAGGTTTCTTTTTAAACTACCCACCATCAACCATAACATAAGAATTTTAATCGCAGAAATCTCTAGTCGACTCTAAGTACATTCCAATGCAAAATACGAAACCCTACGATGATCTTCTGTTTGCTTTGGTCAACGATTCCTTGACAGTCTTTAGCAAATACTTGGGATATTACTTGGAAGGAAAAGATGAAACGTTCATAATCATGATATTCATTCAAATCGACGATAGATTAGGATTCATAGATGTTTTCAACAGTCGTACGTATATATTTATTGCTCATTAAACAATCTAATCAATTTGGATAAAATTCTCAAAAATACCAACACATAAATTGTAGGCACCTATGAACTTACAAATGTAATGCATATTTATTATTTTTTTTTTTTGACAAATTAGAGCACCCGTACACCTTCGACGATGGTCGCAAAAAACAAAGGAAACCTTTTAAAGGCGCATTACGAGTTTGGGCTGAAGTTAGTGAACCATAATTCATTTTTTAACTGCCGGTATGATTATCTGTTCACGTTTCTAATTTCATTACTATATTTGTTCATATTTTTCATAGGAGAACCGATTACCAGCGTATGATGGCAACTGCGGTAATGAATCGTGTAAACAAGGTCAAAAATTGGAAGATGGTAAGTTCAGTAAAACATCAATTTAAAATGAATTTCTCAAAGGTAACACTTCTTAGCATATTCAAGGCTTCTAAATACAGAAAAATTGAATATAAAAAAAATGAAACAAGATTTTGATTAATTTTAGCTTCAGTCGTCTGTAAAAATACCAGTATATACATAATTTCAAAAAAAATCTTAAAATTTTCCATTCATAAGTTTTCTAACGTTTACCATTAATCACTTAAATTTTTTTGCATTTAGGAAAAAGGAAGGATAGACCTACATTCAAAAAAATAATTTGTTGAAAGTTATACCCTCTTCAAGTGCAGCAAATGTGTATCTTCTCATCACTTGCAGCTAGTGGTTTGGTTGGCTACGGACGCGGGGGGTGGGAGCAAATCCTCAAACATGAAACACCAAAAAAATGGGATAAATATTCCTATTTAAGTAACTCACAAATTATTTTGTTGTGGGGAGGACGAGTGGTTGGAAGTTAAATTTAGCAAAGTGAGGACAAAATTAAAAAAAAAATCTGATTTTCAATGGAAAAAAAATGCACTTTTTGATATTTTAATTCAAACTTTCTTGATTTAACAAGAAAAGAAAAATTCAAACACTTTTTCTTTTTAAGGAAAAATTCCAACATTTTAACTCTTAAGTGCAAAAATTATTCATAATCATCTTTCATCGCAAGTTTTTGATCAAAAACTTCAAATCAAAAACGTTTACTCTTCTCTGCACTCCACTTTGACATTTGATTTTATTTTTTTTTTTTTTCTTTCTTAACGCCATGTTCTGCAACGGAGGGCGGAGGCGTATTGAAAGGATAGTTGTTTAAATAAGAGGTTTTAGTCAAGTTTTGGTCGCAAAAGATACCATATATATTTTGAATTTTTTGAGTCATCAGCCAGGACTTCTTGAGGATCGTTGGATGTAAGATATAAGATTCTTTCTTGGTGATACTAAGGACATTCGAAGAGTACATGAATTATGGAGATTTGGCATTTGCATGTTGGGCATAAACAAGGAGGGTTTTTATTCAGAAGATAGGAATGTGTCAGAAGAGAGTGGCCTGAACACATTCGCGTGATGATTACGTTGTCTTTTCTAGACATGTTGAAGTTATTTCTCGGAAGTGTATGATTTTTTATGTTTCTTAATTTGTTTGAAGAGGGAATTTGCTGCCAGAATAGTTGAAATGTGGATAGGTTTTGTACTTTGATGAACTGCTTCAAGTCAGTAAGAGGGATAGGAATATTTTGCATAGGGCTGTGCAACAATGCAATTTTGGTGGAAGAGTCAGTTGTATCATTACCTGTGATATTTCTATGCGAGGAACCCAACATAGGACTATTTTTTTGTGAAGATGGGAGGGTGTGGATAATTTCTTTTTCTATGGGATGCTGTTTTTTGTTATTCAGATTTTGGATGGTATGCAAAGCAGAGAG